>JASCZI010000045.1:44849-74053 GCA_036250425.1 Stylosanthes scabra
GTGATTTGTTGAAAGTTACAAGAGAGAAGATTGTACATTTTATAAATAGAAGGGAGGAGAGTGGTATTTTAGTATCTCTTAGGAGAGGGGAGTGATATTTTCTCTTAATTAAATAATGCAAGTTTAAATAATAATTATAGAGAGTGATAGAACTTATCATGTACGTACATGCTTATGTGAGAAAAGAACAGCATTCGACATTCAATGGTCAATAATCTAGATATTAATATTACAAATTGTGGGGAACTATGGATATTAATATTACAAATATTTTGGCATTTATTTACTTACATTAATATCAAATTGTGGGGAAAATGATATGTTGTAAAAGCTGCAAACCATGATGTCCAATTTCGTTTATGCCATTTTGTTCCTGGCACCGGCGAGATGGCTGCAGGCATGGCAGCTGGGCATATCGCCCAAGGTGGCAGCAAAATGGAGTGTAAATCCATCTCTCTCGTGGGGCCGGCGAAATGGAGCTGCGTAATTTGGGAAAAAAAATAAACGATGCGTATTTTGGGAATTAAAAAATTTTGCTACGCATTCAAGTAAAAAAGCCGAATTTAAACTTAAGATAGTAGTATAATTTTATTTACAAGAAACAATAATTAATAAAATAATTCTCATATCATAATTGTACAAAATTAAGATAGTAGAAATTAATCAAAATTTTAAGATAAAAAGACCTAAAATAAATTAAAAGAGAGAATTTATATTTCAAGTTAAGCACATATTAAAAAAAGAAAAAAATTAAATAAAAACTAAAAAGTAATACTCAAAGTAAAATTAGATGTAAAAATTTAAATTTATTATGTAAGAAGGAAATTGAAAAAATGTGCAAAGTAAAAAATGTGACGGTAATAGAAAAGAGAGAAAAAGATTTAATGACAATGATGACAAAATTGATGTTAATATCACTTTCAAAAAAAAATGTTAATGTGATGACCACATTGAATTTTAGAGCAACTCTAACGACAACAAAGTTG
This sequence comes from Stylosanthes scabra, assembly GCA_036250425.1. NCBI lineage: Eukaryota > Viridiplantae > Streptophyta > Magnoliopsida > Fabales > Fabaceae > Stylosanthes > Stylosanthes scabra. The sequence continues at coordinate 45,836 of JASCZI010000045.1, forward strand.
AGTCTCCATTCAGTGTTACGTCAGATAAGGGAACGTTTCTATCATTGGAGGGCATTTGAAACGAGTCTTTGCTCATTTCCCAAGAAAGCAATGTGTCTCTTAATAGAAACCATCTCTCCTTGCACCAAAGCCTCTCATAAGTTGACACATGTTCAATAATTTTTTTTACAAAAAAATAAAAAATAATTAATTTATACAATGTAAGTTAACATTACACAATTTAACCTTACAATTTACACAACTCTATAAATACCATATTTCAAGTATACCCGGAATACCAGTGTTCTCGTGGTTTTAGCCGTTGATCCTAATTGATTTTAATTATAAAATATATATATGATGAAGATCAACGGTTAAAAACATAGGAATACTGGTGTTTCGGGTACACTTAAAACGTTTCCAATACCATATATCACTCCTTCTATTCTCACAACTCTCCCGATCTTATTCAATTTTTTTGGTTAATTTTTGCCACTAAAATTTTCACATTTTTCTTTCGTGTGTTAAAAAATGGATCCAACTTAACTTATTTTTTTTAATTATTTACAAAATTTATCTCAAAATCCAAATATCCAACAATCCCAAGCTTCAAACTCTCATAATCCAAATCAAAACTTCACATTACCTTCTACATTTCAAAATCCAAATTTACAACATCTTTCTAATTTCAATTTTCAAAATCCTTACAATAATCAATTTTCTATTTTCCAACCACAAAATCAAAATTCACAAACACCTCATTGTCCATTCCCAACCATGTTTAACCCGTCAATGAAAAATATAGCACCAACATGCATGCCATTTCCATCTCAATTTAGTGCATCGAGGCCTGGCTCTGTTGGTGTTGGTGGCTCTTCAAACTCATCCCTCAAACTCTGATACATTGTAGTCCAAATACACAATATTAAGAATTTGCCAACACTCGTGGATTAGATGTTATCGACCTCAATGAGAATGAAATTGAAAATCCTAGGCAAGAGAGGACTTAACACTGGCATTGGGAAGAAGATGAGATGTTGATCAGTGCATCGTTGAATGTTTCAACTGACCCTGTAGTCGGTACCGACCAAAAGGGTGAATCATTTTGGAATCGGATTCACAACTACTGTGAAAAATATAACGCAGACATGAAAAGGGGGATATTAACATGTAAGCAACGATGGTATAAGAACAACAAGGCAGTTGCACAGTTTGCTGGTTGTCATGATCAAACCAGTCGAAATATAAGAAGTGGTTCAAACACCGAAGATATAAAGGAATTGACCTATAAATTGTATTCCTCAAATTATGGCCAAAAGTTTACTTTTGATAGGCATTGGTATATGCTTCGTTTGGAACAAAAATAGAGAAGTCAGCTACCAACACAAAGTGGTGGTTCAAAGAGAACTAAGGTCAGTGCAACTGGAGCATACTCATCATCATCAAATCCAGAAACACCATTGGCTGAAAAAATTGGTGTGGATTCCCCGGTTCACCCACAATGATCAAAGAAGAGCAAGAGAAAGAGCAATAGAAAGGCAAAATTGGCTGAAGACCACGCCGAGAAGAAGTCATCGGTTATTAAACAACTATCTCTTATGGAGGATTTTAGGAATGTTAGAGAAAAGGAACTAATAGAAAGGGGAAAGGAAAGAGAAGATGAGAATAAACATCGAAAAAATCTTATGGCAATCAAGGAAAATGAGTTAAAAATGAAGGGACAGGAATTGCAAACTCAAAGATATATTAAAGAAATGGAGATAAATGCAAATACTCAAAGCCGACACGTCTACAATGAGTGAAAATAGACGAGCCCTTCATAAGATTGCATGTGAGAAAATTATTACAAAGTGGTTTACTTAAATATTGATTGTATTTATAAGGCTAAGTAGTTTGTTAGTTACTTTTGCTTGCTTTATTTTTTAACATATTTTAATTTTTAATGTACTTTGTTTTATGTCACTTTAGGATGTTCATGTTTTATTTCTTTAGAATGTAATCTGTTTTCTAAGTGTTATAAAAAGACCATTATAAAACTAGCCGTTGTGAGACATTTATAAATATCAAGTATGAAACATTTGCAATCACAGACTCCACTTCAAAGCTTGTTTTCATCCTAACAAACATTAATCATTTCATTGTTCTCGTGGGGTTGCAACTATAGTACTTGAGGTCGTAGCATCTTCGAACCTTTGGATTTGGCATGCCTTCTTTGGAGTTTCTAGTTCAAATAACGATATCAATGTGTTAGATCGTTCATCTGTGTTTGATGATATTCTAAATGATCGTGCTCCAGAGGTAAATTACACTATATCAATGGTAACAACTATACCATGGAATACTATTTTGCGGATGAAATTTATCCTGAATATGCCACATTTGTCAAATCAATATATAAGCCACGAGGGGAGAAGCGGAAGTTATTTGCACAATACCAAGAAGGGCAAAGAAAAGACGTGGAGCGAGCATTCGGGGTGTTGCAGGCACATTTTGCTATTATACGTGGACCTGCATGTAACGTCCCAATTCCTAGGCTGTCTAGATTCAGTGCTAGAAGATGGGAGTTACCAACGGTGACATTACTTGACCTTCCCTAAGTTATCTATTTAGTTAATATGAGCCTTTTATCGATATAAGGTTTCATTTGATATCAAAACTAACGTCGCGAGTACTAAAAAAAACAATAGGAAATTTATCGGTAACCGAAGAAAATAAGCATACAGCAGGGTAAAAAATATTAAGCAAATTATTATCACATAATATCATCAAAGCCTAGCATATACCACAGAAAGTCTATCAGTCATACAAACCAAGTACTATGATAGATGTGTATATATTACATGCACTTAATAATAATACTATAACCTGAGTCCTGGCCCATTCAGATTGCCTCTAAACTGGAACTCAAATTAACTAGCAAAGTCTTGCCCTCAAAATACTATAAGAGAGGGAAAGCATTTTTATCTATTACATACTACAATGCATAAAATAAAAAGCAGAGACATAATCCTTGCAGTTTGGTTCATTTTCCCAACTCCGGTCTGTGGAAGACCTGGTCCATTTTCGCTACAGCACCTGTTCAGCCACGCTTCCTTGCGCGGGGAAAATAAATAAGGGGTAAGAACCTAAGGTCCTCAGGAAGGTACGTGCTACGGGAAACTCTTCTAAGGGAAACACCCTAGGACATTCATCTATGTTCTGGTCAAGGATTTATAACTTAACATGTTTTCCTAGGTTCCCTATTTACATTTACTTCCTAACATCTCACTTATCTCTATCAATCACAGTCGCCATCGTAAATGCAGTCAACCAGAGAACAAGACAAGCAAGCACACAATAGACAATTACAAACAATTCACAAAGCACATCACAAACAAGTAGCAGAGAAGAAACCACAGAATAATGCTGCAAACAATTATGATGCATGTCTACCCTATGCAGGCCATGAGCTCATGCGTCGATTGATTACCCGCAACCCGACGTTATTCGATACCCTTTTGACCGGATACGATTTCCCAACTTGCGTACATTCTGCATACGTGTCTAATGGTCCTGCCACGTACATTCTGACAACCTTTGTGTCTAATGGATCATGCCACTTACATTCTGACACTGGCAATCGTCGCAAAGCTTGACGCCTTAATATGCTAACAACTTGGGAAACAATTCACATTCTGACATTGTGAGCGTCCCCACAGTATGTCTCATTTCAATAATCATAATATTCATATCATTCATCATCAATATTTCATTCATAAATAATAAAGTATAAGCGGGACAAACCACCGTCCTCAAACCATAAGGCAATTATTGCCATAACTCATCATTTATCACATCATCAACAATTATAAGCCACATTTGTAAAAGACATAATCATTAACATTGTCGTTCATTACATCATCAATGCATATAAGCCTCAATCTTTAAGAAACCTAACATTCAACTTTACCATACCTAGTATCATTGATTAAGAGTTCGGATACTTATACTAATTATTATAGGGTACTACCTTAGTCATTCACCTAATAGAATTCAGAATACCCTCAATCCACCCAAATTCTTTCTAAATTTACTTACACTTTTAACTCTAGCTTTATCCTTGAACTCGGTTAAGCATCTAGTTTAACCATTCTAACTTAACCATTTAAACGCTTACTCCACCTAGCCTCATGCTTTAATTTATTTACACTTTTATCCTATTTTTCTCATAATAACAAAATGACCCTTAGATTTAACATAATTACTTTTAACTTTAAACTTTCTAAAATTTACTTTGAGCCGGTTCTTTACCTAATTTACTTTTTATCCAGAAACTTTTATATAATTGCGATTTTACTCCTAATTACTAAACTTTTCCTAATTACATATCTAATCCTTAAATTTTTCTAAATTAATAATCTATTCGTTTATGACATTCGGCCATAATACTAAAAGTTAATCAATTTTAAACATTCATACTTATATCTAAGCATTCAAAATAGCCGTAACTTTCAAGAACTATTAGCGCCACTACTCAAAACAATTTATAATTAATTTGTTTGTATACTACGACAAATATATATATATAATACATCCAAACTCATCAACGTTACTTTATTATAATTATTAAGCATTATTGCTATCATCCAAAGAATTTTAGATCCAATCAAAATCAAGCAATATCATGAGCCATTAAAATTTTAATTCCTAAACTTTTATTAATTTCTCAAAGACCACGCAGGATCCTACCCTTTCCGACATGGCCAGTTTCGATGTTTCATATATTCTTCTATCTATACATATATATTATACTATATATGTTTATATACAACCTTCACAAATTGAAACTAATATATGTGCATCCAATAGGTAATCATCAATCATCATTAATACAATTTCCCATTAGACTTGTAAACTCACTCACGGTTACATACAATGAAATTAGCAAATTAATTTAATTAAATAATTATATATGTGAGTATATACAAAATCAAACATCATAGCGTCAAGCAACATCATCATCCATCATCCAAATAACCATCAAGTATTCATATGAAATTTATGACGTATATTAAGAGAATAACTCTAACCTAACCCTTACCTCAAACTAAGCTTCTTGGAGGTTGTAAAGAATGATTTCGGAACTTGAAAACCAAGAAAGTGATGATGATTCGATGGCCATCTTTGACCGTAGCTTATGGAGGAGGAGAAGGCAAAGATTCCTTGAACAAAACTTAATAAAATTGGTATGATTGTGAAGAGGATGATGAGAGGAACAATTTTGATGAAGGAAGTTTGTTAATTTGAGCTTTCAAATTTTCAAGGTTCAAGCTTCAAAAATGAACTCCCATGGAGTTTTCAATAATGAGAGATGAAGGTACTGATGGTTAGTGATGAAAAAGGAAGAGAGAGAGAAGTCCGTGTATGCTAAGGCAAAAAGGGGATGAATCATTGAATTAAATATTATTACTTTGACTTTTTGGTAAGATATTTTCCAAAGGCGGTAGGTATTTGATCACTTGTTTTTACTTTACTTGCTCAAATAGCTCAGAATCAGTGTAAATGACACTGAGACTAGTGAAATCTTAGCTCAAGATATTTTAGAATCAGTGTAAATGACACTGAGACTAGTGAAATCTTAGCTCAAGATATTTTAGAAAGCTGGCCCGGCTTCGAAGAGCGAATTCGGACCACATAAAATTCTACGAGCCAAACTACACTCAATTACGAAGAAAATACTAAATAAATAGAAAACTACTCTTACTAACATTAAACAACTGTTAGTAATGAGCAGGGTGTTACACAGCACACCTTTGGGAAAAGAAAAAACTTGCAAAAATAATGAGAACATGCATTATATTAAGGATGAAAGAGACACTTATGCGGGGAATTTTGCTCAAGTCATAGAGTATGATGATATCGAAAATGGCTTATCACAACCATAGTTAGGAGAGAAAGATTTTGTACCATATCATCAATTTCTTCAAAGAAATGCCCAACTTAAAAATAGACAGAAGCATCGACAGCTTAAAGAAGACCTGATTGAACACATATGACAATTTCATAATGTGCGTCGTTAATTATAGAGTTTAACTATGTTTTATTTTATCAAGTCATGTTGCAAATTAGTTGAAGCTTGAATTATGTATTATGTTTTATTGTTATTATATATGAAATTATTATTTTTTATATATTAATTATTTCATAATAACGCATTATTATTAATCTATATATTATAATAATATTATAAAAAAATAGTAAAGCGCATGGAAGTGATAGTATTTAGTAGATTTGAATTGTAAAGATGTACCTATAAAAATACGATTGCTGATTTTAGTGGCTAATTTTAGTGTACAAATAGAATTATTGTTATATTAAATCTAAACATCATTATTTAATATGAAATTATATAAAACTTAAAATTTTACATAACAATCTTTCTATAACTATATCTTGATTAATATAAAATTAAAAAGAATCATCATATAAAACATAAATTAATAAGTTAAATAATTTTATTAAACACATAATAATAATAATAATAATAATAATAATAATAATAATAATAATGATGATGATGATATGATGATGAATGAGTAGCATGCAATAGAACAAATATGTAAATATTTCCCATAAATAATGTGTAAATACATTAATAGTTTTTCCATAAAAGAAATTAATAGTTACAAACTGAATATATATACGTACTGTGAGAAAGAGAATCTACTATGGCAAGCGAATCTGCAAGTTTCTTGATCTGCAAAAGGTATTTTGCACTAGGTCCCAGTTTCTTTACTGTTTTCAATTGTAACTGCAATTGTCGAATTTTGAATCTTGTTTGCAAAGCAAAAAAAGTGTGTAATCTGCTTCAAGTTTCATGAGCAAAATTGCACCCGAGAATTCAGTTGCTTAAAGGATGCATCTAAGGATTCAAATAACCAGAAATTCACATTGTAGTCTTCAGTTCTCCATTCTTATTACTCTTTTGTTTCTTTTTCTGCGGCTTTATCTTCTTCAGATGCATACTGTGCTGGAACCTTACTTTTTTTAAGATGATGTTGGAGCTTTTGGTCGCTGATCGTTTGAACAACTTTGGAGTCAATGTTAAGAAGTTATCACTGCAGAGTTTATCAAAAATTGGAATCGCTAATGGCTTCTGATACTGATTCTAATTATTGTTGTTGTTGCCATTGTTGTTAGGTATATGATTAATTATTTCAGCCATAGTTTACAAGCTCTAAGATATCATGTGAGAAGAAGAGAATTCTTCAAGAACAAGAAAAAGGAATAACGATTTTCTGTTATTGGAGAAAGAGAGAAATTTTAGAAAGGAATGATTCATGTGAAATGTAACAAACTAAATTAATTTCTGAATGATAGTTAAAGTGTTTTTATACAATTAATGTAGTGTGTGTTAATTATGTTACTGGAAATAGATTGGACCAATATCACAAGACCCATTGTGTTTGAGAATGTGAATGGGTAGGATTAGACACAACCCAAACACTCAGTCTCACTCTCTCATCACACTCACTAACCTAACATGTACATAAACCTAAATACATAATAAGTAGATTAACTAAACTAAAATGAATAAAGGAATAAAAACCATTAATAATAACAATATAAGTAATAATAATCATAGTAGTTGGTTTAATTAGGTGTTGCTAACGTACTTGAAAAGTGAAAGGGAATAGATTTAAAAAAATTATATAATTAAACAATAATACAAATATGGAATTATATTTAATTTAAATAGTAAATAATTTTATGTGCATGAAGAATTATATATTTTTTATTTTATGTCCATAATAAATAATTCCTAAAATATACATATAAATATATTTTATATATATAACATTTTGATAAAAAAAAAAAAAAAAAACAAAACATCCTACAAATATAGAATGCATTAACATTTGACATACGCTGCATTGTTTACAATAAAGCAATGAAATTGATTGGATATGAGACAATTAGTTAATAAGTCAAGCATAAGTTGTAAACATATTCAAATCACACATGACACACATGCAATGCATAGAACAATATATAAATTCAAATACAAATTTGATATATGAGTAAATATATCATTTTATTATTCTAAGAATAACTACTCTTTTAATCTTTAAAGTTTAAAATCAAAATCAAAATCGTCCCCATATTTTTTTCGTTCAAAATCGTCCCTGATAATTAATTTTGTGTAAAAATCGTTCTTAATTTTTTAAAAGACTAGAATACCCCTCTTCCTAATCACTTAACCTAGATCCTTCTTCTCCATTAATCATTCTCAATCCCAATCCAGCCACCTCCCCAATCCTAATCCCCTTTATTGTTGCTCTCCTCCTTAATCATTTCTCCTGGGTTCGATTCTCCTGAAAGGATGGGAATTGAGAGAGTTTGCTTAGGAGGATCACCGACTTTGCCTCTGTAGTACCCTAGGGATTAGTCATTGGACTTTCAATCCAGTGGATACCCTGGTGCATACAAAAAAAAAATTGTGATTAATCAACAAAAACTAATAAAACACACATCAACCCATTACTTCCAAATACCAAGTCTTCATGAAATTTCCCCATTGTAACAATATACTCTTATAATGTGAAGTTATGAACTAACCCTCTTTGAATTTCAACCCATAAACTAAACTAGAACTTTCGGTCTTTTAAGAATAATGGGTTATATTTTGTGGTTGGTTGATTCTTGTTTGTGGCCTCATCTCTCCCCTCTTCATGCTTCATTGTCAGCCACCACCAATCCATCACCAGTCCACCTATCCTTCTTCCCCTTTCATCCAATCAACCACCACGATTCATATAAGCAACTTGCAGTAGTAACCACGGTTCATTTACACGCCCGTTACTCATCTCCTTCCCTCCCTCGTTGCGATTGCGTGTTTATGCATGCATTTTCGCAGTTGCCCCTGTTCCTCGTCTTTGTGGCTGCATTTTTTTTTTGGCATGGTTGTGGGAATAATTTCTAGTTTCTTCTTTAATTTTTTTAATGAAGTGTTACTAACTTTGTTATTAGGATTGGATTAGTGGGGGTGGCAAGATTAGGATTGAGAATGATTAATGAGGGAGAGGGTTTTGGGTTGAGCAACGAGGGAGATGGGCATTTTAGTCTTTTAAAAAATTAAGGACGATTTTAATCTAAAATTAAATACTAAGACAATTTTGAATGAAAAATCATTGGGGATGATTTGATTTTGGCAACAAACTTTAACACCAAAAGAATACTTATCCCTATTATTCTACAATGCAAACGATTCTGGCACCAATAATTCTACTGGTGCCAGAATTGTTCGCGTCTCTCTTTGTTCTGTTATTTCAAATAAATAATTCAGAATAATTACATTAATTATTGATATAAATCAGCATTAATTATATTTTAAAACATGATGATGCCGCATGATTACATTAATTACAAATCAATCAAATATTTTGAAACATGATATATGCATATAATTAATGAACAATTTGTATTATTTTGGTTGAATTAACATAATTCTCGTACAAATCAATTAAATATCCGTTTAGTACTTAATACGATTCTTTTCTATATTTTTATGAATATTATGAATAGCGCTTCATTTAGAATTATTTGTATAACTTTTAGAGTAAAAAATTTCCTGTGAATCATCATATGGGATTTCTTGATTCCAGACTGAGTGGAATATGAAATCATGAATATGAGGGTGGTTTTGGTATTCTACTACTATTGTGCCTTCAATGTCCCATATTACATCACATTGGTATAGTAAGATTACTACTCTATGTTTCTAATTTTTTTTATATCAAACCCTGAAGTAAATTGCATAATTTCAATGGATTTTACATGCAGCAAGGAAAAACGATAGTTATACAAGAAAAGAAACAAGAAGAAATGACTATTCATTGGATCATTTTATTAATTAGAAAATAAGTTTTGTGAAATATGTTTGCTACTTATGTTGGTATTGCATTTTTTTTTATTTCGCCAAATTTTGTATTATGGGTAACAATCAAATATGTTTTATTGTTGCCATAAAATTTAGATTTTGATCTGATTGAATATTTATTATTTGTTCTGTTTTATTCTGTTTAGGTAATTGATAAAGCTTTTGTGATAGATGCGACAATCAATTATATACTGATAGGAGTAAGATCTCCTATAGGATACAATTGTAGAGATTAGAAAGAGATTAGAAGAGAATTTGAGAATTAGAGGGAAATTAGGGAAGAACAATAGGAAGAAGAAGATAATTCCATTAGAGAGGAACTTCAAAAGAGGAAAGATAACAATGTCATTGATAATTTGCATCCTTGATTACATTGAGTACCTACTATTTATAGTAAAATATCAACTTTCTAGATTATTCTATAGACTATTCTAATTGTGTTTTAAGCCCATACCTATACATGTATCATTACCCAACCCTTTAAAAACAACCTTGTCCTCAAGGTTGAAAAAAATATAAAACCTAATTACAATTAATATAGAAATTATAATTCTAAAATGTAAAATGCCTATAACAAAAATAAATTTTGTCTTATTTTTATAATAATAAAGTGGCCAGCAGGATCCCATTGATAAAATTGGAATCCATCCACTACTAAAAATTGATGTGGCCCATGAGCAAGTATATTTGGAAGCTGTCCAAAAACTATCCAAATGAAATTCCAAAAATGTAACCAATTGGACTAAGTCTTCGACAAAAATAGGAGCCCAATTGTTGAGTGAAATTGGATCTTGACCACATCTTGAAGGCCCATCCAATCTTGAAGAGGGTTCAGCATCTTCTCCCTCATTTGTGGCCTTCTGAGAGTGACAGAAGGTTCCATGAACCCTAACCACTCACCCCCACTACAGAAAATGGTCATCACACCGCCACTGCCATGCCGCCACAGCGCACCGTGGCTGTCTCCAACTCCAGCCAAACCAGATCCGGACCTCGCTGAACCCTGCATCCTCCGCTTCAGCGTGTACTCCTGCGCCTCCCCCGCACATAATACCAAGTTCCCAATCATTGCCACCACTTCTGCCCCCTGAACCTTCGCCTCCCGCTCTTGTTCTTGCTCCACCATGCCGTCGCCGTTGCGATTCCACGGAAAAACAGCCGCCAAGAGAGGCGGAGGCGTCAGGAGGAAGAGTTGCCTCAACCGCCGCATAACCGCCCCGAACCGACACGTGTTGGTCGTCCCGTGAGGCTTCACTTCAAGCGCAACCGTTCTCTCTGTCGTGCCGTCTTCCACTGTCGAGGTTGACCACCTTCCTCTCATGAAAGCGCCGACCCTGGCGCTGCTCACTGCTTTATCGTCGATGTCACCACCACAGTCGTGGCAACTCCGATCTACAGCGCCGTCGCTGGCCTTGCTTCGCTGGCAACCCTGACTGTTCAGATCGGCCACATCTTCGACGTCGTCGTAAACCCCTGCCTGTGATTGTAGATGCGGTGGTTTTGGTGGTGGTCTAGTCACCATCTCTACCCCAGCCACAAGAAGATCTCTGTGCTCCACCTTCCTCTTCGCAGAAACGCCAACCTCGGCGCTGCGTGCTACTCCACCTTCGAAGACGCTAACACTGTCGTGGTATCTCCGATCTGTGATCTCTTCATCCTCTTCTTTATTCTCTGAATTTTCAAACTAACTTTGTATTGAATTCTGTACATTAGTTGCATCTTGATTTTCTGAAACTGTTTCTGGAATTGTTTGTTTTGGATTTAGAATGCTAGAATTTCTGGATGTGGAATTTTCTGATTGTTCACAATATGTTAAAGGACTTGCAATTGTTGCTTCTTCCTGGATTTCGTATTCTGATTTTTTATTTTCTGAATCTTGATCTGATTGAATTTAAACATGCATATCTGGATCTGAATTTTCCTCTTCTTGAATCTCTTGCATTGTTGTAATGATCCTTGCATAGGTTTGCTGAAAATTTGCACCAATCTGCATCTGATTTTGATTAGTAAGGAAGGATTCGACTACAGCCGAATCAGAGAGGAATGGCTGATAACTTGGAAGCAAAATCTTGAGGCTGATCTGAATTTGATCCCAAGTGGAAATGCTTGAGTTCTGAAAATCACCATGGTAATCACCATAGATTGGCATGATGACTAATGAAAGCAACAAATGATAGGAGTAAGATCTCCTATAGGATAGAATTGTAGAGATTAGGAAGAGATTAGAAGAGAGTTTGAGAATTAGAGGGAAATTAGGAAAGAACAATAGGAAGAAGAAGATAATTCCATTAGAGAGGAACTTCAAAAGAGGAAAGATAACAATGTCATTGATAATTTGCATCCTTGATTACATTGAGTACCTACTATTTATAGTAAAATATCAACTTTCTAGATTATTCTATAGACTATTCTAATTGTGTTTTAAACCCATACCTATACATGTATTATATACAATAGTCATTGTAGGGTTAGGTTGAGGCACATCTTTTTCTTTTATCTATCATGATTAATTTGTACCATTGAATCTAATTTTGTGCAATATATTTTTTGTTATTGCAGTTCCTCTCAATTAATCTTGAAGCGGTTAATCCAACATTGAAGATGAGTTATGTGTTGAATGTTTTCCTTCAGAAGAGTACTAGCTTGGAAGTGAGCCGAGCTAAGGCGAGCTAGGCCAAGCTCAAGCTTGACTCATGAAAATTGAGATTGGCTCACGGCTCAACTCATTAACAATCAAGCTTGTTTCTTAAGCTCAAGGTTGGTTCGCCGAAAGCTCACGAGCTCGGGCTGGCTCAAATAACATGAATATGATATATAATTTTATATCAATAAATTATAACAATCTAACACATATAAATAATGGTGTTAATTAACCAACAAAAAATTAGTCAAGTCAACCAACAATATAAAAATTTTAATTCATTTGCAATTATTATTTTACCTTCATTTATCGTTTGACTAATATTGACTAACTAATTATTGATTATAATTACTTTCTTATATATAAAACATCAAATTTGTGTTATAAGTGATTAGTACTTTATACTTTGAATATTATTTGCATTAATAATTTAATAAATAAATAAATATTTATATATTTTTTCGAGCCGGCTCAAGAGCTAATAAGCTGAGCTTACCCAAGCTCAAACTCGGCTTATTTAATTTTCGAGCTCAAACTTAGATTCAAACTCGGCTCATCAGTTCACAAGCTCAATATATTGAGTTATTAATTAGTCGAGTTCAAGCTGGCTCATGAGCTGGCTTGACTCAGTTCCAGCCCTATATAAAATCGTCATTTTTATTTTATTTTATTTTATTTGCCGTTAAAGATGTGATAATAAGTAACTTGAAAATTTTAATTAAATTGGTTCGGCTGAGAAAAATGCTGAGCGAAATTCAGTATAAAATTCTATATGTATACTATGACATCGTTAAACCAAAATGATTAATTTTATAGAGAACTATTTTTAATGGAAGAAATTCAAAGTTTCCAAGTTAACAAGGAGGTGTGTAGGTACTAACAACGGACTAACAAAGTGGATGTTTTATATATGGAGAAGGAAACAAAAATACAATAAAATGCAAGGCTGATATCGCCAGAAAATAATAAATAAGCTAATAAACTTGATGGAATTAATTTAGTAAAGGAAATTAAATCAAACTACTCCTTTAATATTACATTTTTTAAAAAAATCACTCATTTTTTTTGTGGTGTCTAAAATCAGTCATATTTGACTATTCTATATTTTTGTTATACGCTAATACCAATAAAAATAATTATAATAATAAGAAAAAAAATTTGTAATCAATAATTATTTCAACAATACTAACTAATAGAGTCTTTTCTCTTTTATTATGGTTTCTCTCCTTTTTCTCTAAAAAAAGATAGCGAGTAAATGTTCTAATTGGCCCCTCAAATTTGAGGTCGGCCTCAAATTAGCCCTTCAAATTTTATTGACCTCATTTTGGATCCCTAAACTTTTAATTTTGTTCCAGTTTGGCCCTTCCGTTATCTTGCTGCCCATGTGGATTGTTAGGTTGTAACGCTGACTGTAACTCAAAAATGGAATTTTGCTCTTGGCGCCACAAGACTCATAAAAGACGTTGTTCTTTTCTTTTTGAACGTCTATGAGTCAAAAATCTTAAAAATGACGTCGTTTTTAACTCATTAGAGGTGTTTTAAAAAACGGAAGAACGAAGTCGTTTATGAGTCTTGTGACATCAAGAGAAAAATTTCGTTTTTGAGTTACAGCCAGCGTAGCAATCTAACTATCCACGTAGGCAACAAGATAACAGAAGGGCCAAATTGAAACAAAATTAGAAAATTAGGGATCCAAATGAGGTTTGAGGGGTTAATTTAAGGTCGATCTCAAATTTGAGGGGTCAATTTGAATATATACTCAAGACATAGCCGTTGAACTAAATAATTAAAAAAGCAAGTTTCAATAAGGGACATTATTATTCCCGTAAAAAAAATTATTATCTAGTAAAAATATTCAATAATTTTTTATTTAGGATAAAATTACAATTATTTTATAAGGACGTGGATGTGCCAGTTTTTATATATAAGAACGTCATTCACATTAAACTACAAATTAATATGAATATAAGAATAAACTGTTTTAATCAAAATAATATAAGTAAAAAAATTTAAATAAATAATTTTAAATAAATTATAATAATGCAACATTAGAAATAATTATTTTAAATTTTAATCGTATTAAACTAAATTTAATATTAAAACACTTTGCTTACCAATGTCTTTCTTAACTTTTACAAATTGAATGATAATAAAATGTTCGGTAACTTGATGGTCACGCAGATGTTTAAAAATTTGTGTTGCAAATTGATTTCATAGTGTGCATTTTACCTTTTCACCAATCCTAAATGTAAGCAAAAATAAGAAAAATAAGTAAAAATAGATTTTAAAAAAAAGTTGTTGCATATAAACATGTTATTATTACAAAAATCAACAAAACTCATTAATTTTACTAAGATTATATACTTTAAACATGTAGATCAACCACAATATAATGGCAACTTCTTCCCACTTTTTGACCATGATATAAGGTCTCTTTTTTCAGTTAAGAGTCCAATAACATTTAATTGATTAAATTAGAAAAAAATAGTCTGAGAAAATTAAACAAAAAATAGCATGGGCTACAAAAGAGTTTGTATACTATGTATAAATCTACTACTTACCAAATAGATTAGATTGTTCATTTGTCTATTTTTAATATATAAGCATGAGATATAAAATTAAAATGATGGCTAGGAATAGTACTATCATCGATCATTCATTCTCGTTATATGTCACCTTACTTAAAAGATATTTTGCTTGAGTGTGTAGTTGAAAAATATATGTCACTTAATTTTTTTTAATGACAAAATTTGAAAATATATAAATCATCACTTTCATGGTTTCGTGCTCGAACATTCTTGCAAAAATAGTTTTGATTCAAGAGTGAATCTTATCGCATTGAAAAATAACATAATTTTTTTGGACAAATGAGATTCCAATAAGTGTTATAAAGACATTAATAATCAAGCTTTCATCCATTAAATATATTTATTTGGACAGATGAATTCACAATAAGTCATCAAAATAATCAATTCACAATATTCGACTTGTCATTGTGTATATATTAACTCTAAGTAGGTGACATTACTCTAAAATCCTAATTGTCTATATATAACTGTAAGTAGGTGACATTACTCTAAAGTCCTAATAAAGAGGCGCTTGGTAGATATAGTCAATCAAGTAATTAACTCAAATGTCACCATCTGAATTTATATTTACTCTTCAAAAATATATAAAAATGTTCGAGCATATATTTGAAAAAGTATTTTATATAAAAATTAGATTACAAATACGAAGGATTTGGTAACTAATTCAAGCAAATTATTAGAAATTTTCATCACTTAATAATTTGATAATAATAAAAAAACAGTAATAAAACTTTAAAACACTATGAAAGTTAGATGCGTCTAAAATTAGCCCAAATATTTTGTGCGCATTAGATGCGCCATTCTTTATTAATCATTGATTTTCATTAAATGAGAATCAATGAATGTAATAAATGTAGAGCATTGATAGACCTTAATAAATATAGAACATACTAATATATAAAAAAATATTTCCATTTTTATATAATATATTTAAATAAAAACAAATAAAAATTAATATATAAATAATTATAAATATTTTTATTTACCAAACTTAATTAATAAGAATTATTGAATTTTTTATTATATTAAAAATAATACATTCATATTAAGATGTTACTTTTTGTTAAAACAAAAAAATATAAGAAAATTTTTGAAAAAATTATTATTTAACATATGATAGATTATTTCATATTAAAACTAAAAATATCTTAAATATATGTGTTTATTGAACATAGATTATTACTACGTAATATAAAATTATATAAATATTGTTACAAAAAGATTTTCATTTAAAAAATTACATATATAATTACATAGAGGATTGATTTTTTTTTATAAGAGTAAAAATTATATAATTTTTTATTTGTTTCATTTATATTGGCAAAACAAATACTAGACACAATATACTCATAATGTATTGGCAAATTTGAAAACAAAATATTTTTGTTCTCCTTATCCCATGTTTTTAGAATCTCATTAAATAATTGATAATAAGTATTTTCATTCTTATTTTAATCATATGAAATCTCATAATAATTCGATCCTTTCAATTATATATATATATATATATATATAAAAAGACCATTTTGATGCACGTCGGGAACTTCATAAATCATTTTAGACATTTACTATATATATTAGTGCATTAAATAAATCCATTTTTTATTTATAGGAGTGGGTTAACAAAAATTAGAATAAATTTTAATTATTTTATTATATATGTTGTAACGAAAAATGACATTTTAATATGATTTTTTAATATTACAAACATTCACTGCATTATAATAGATCTCAATTAATAAAAGATGTATATTTTTATGTATTTATGTTTTATATGCTTTATATTTATTTATTTAAAAGTAAAAGAGTTACATTTATTATTGTAAAATATTGTATTAAAAGATATTTTTAATTATTAATATGTTCTATATTTATTAAGGTACATAATACTCTACTTTTATTACATCCTTTAATTCTCAATTAATGCAATTTAATGGTTTATAAAAAATGACGCATCTAATAAGCACACAATATTTGAGCTCGTTTTAAACAAACTCATGAAAATTAATATAACCCAAAAAAAAAAAAGAATTAACCAAACCTTATCATCCGTCAGATGATCAGAACCATCTCGACATAGGCAGTCTTATTCTTGTCAAACTTTAAAGGTATTTTCTAAAATCTAAAAATCCTTGCCTTTATCTTCCATACCTTATCATCATTAAATCCCCTATAGGCGATACTTTTGATAGGATTGTATGGAGGAACCATTATGCATAAAAAAAAAAAAAATATAGGGAACTTTCACTGGACAGTCAATGTGAGCCAATAAAAAAATTATGAATGATAATTTTTATATTATGTAAATAATAATTTTTTTAATTTTAGATGCTCACTTATTCTTTGGTTCCCTAATTAACTTTCTGATAATAGGTTTCGTAGCATTACTCATAAAAAAATGTAAAATTTAAATTATGTTCGTATGTTTTGAATGAACAATAATAAACGGAAAAAAAATAACAATGAAATCAAGACTCATGCATCTATCATAGTATATTACATTCTCTTGAAAAGTTTTTAAGAAGAGTTTTCCTTCATATCAAATTATTGATTATCATTATTCTGTATATTTAAAACGTTATACTATTGAATATAATTTTGAATTAGATATTTAATTATATTTTCAATTCATGATACATTCTTTTTTAAAAAGTAATGATATCTTTGATACTAAAATAAAAGAATAATTGCCACACTATAAATTATTTTAGTATATTGCATTTAAAATGAAACGATAAGGAATAAATAATTTAAAGTAACTATAAAGTATTTATAATAATTATAAATAATTTTAAATTTATAAATAGAAATAAATGAATAACATACAACACTACAAGAAACTAGGCCTTTTGTCATATTTTTTTATGCTAAACTTTAAAAGCGTCGCATTAAGGTCTCTAACACTACGCTTTTATGGGGAAAAAAAAGGAAAGAAAAAGAAAATCCCCAACCTCTATCTTCACGGAACATCATGAAACCTATTCTTCACCCCCTTCACTCCCGGCTCTCTTGACTCTGTCGCAGTTGAACCTCCGTCAACCCCCAATCTTCGTCACGCCCTCTTCAACACTATCGGTGCTCCCTCCGCCGATATTTCCTCTTTATTACTCTTCACGGGAAACATCTAATCTCAGTGAATCCCTCGTCAAAATCCCCGAACCCCAAAACCCTATTTTCTCAGCAAACCGCGCCCTTGTCGTCGTTCCACCCTCCTCGTGGTTCAACCCTCTTTATCGCGCCTCCTACCTCGTGGCTCCACTCCCCTCATCGCGCCAGCCTCCCCGCCACGCCACCTCTCTCTCTCTCTCTCCGTTACAACCTTGAGGTCAACCTCTATCTGGTCGTCGTGCAACCCTCAGCTCTCTCTCTCTCTCTCTCTCTCTCTCGTCACAACCCTAGGTTCAGTGATTTCTGTTAATTCCATCTTCAACTTTGTTTCTAATTCTACTTTCATCAATATATTTTCGTTAATTCCATTTTCAATTTTGTTTTTGCAATTGTTTTTTTTTTTTGGATTTTGGTCATTTAGTATTTCAATTTTATACTGATTCACATTTTTTCTTTCAGTTTGGGTTTTTATTTAGTTTGATTTCAGTTTCAGTTAATTAGTTTTATGTTAGCCCCTATTTGATTTCTAATTTGCTATTTGTGTTTCTTATTGATTTAATCCTAAAATTTGATCATATCCTGTAATTTGTATTTCTGGTTCCTTGCTTCAAAGACCTTGAGACCATTGTCTATAATTATTTGTTGCCTTTGATTTTAAACTGAAGAAGAGTTTAGATTTTAACCTCTATGTTCTTATGAAACCTATTTTGGGTGATTTAGAATTTGAACTCACTTACCAGAGCAGAAAATTTTAGTTGTAGAAGCATGGCGTTGGGGAATTAAACACACCATTAGTTATTTTTTCCATCAAGAACTCAAATTGAGATATACATATATATTCTTATATGCAGGGTGAAGCTAGAGACATTGAAGAAAATTGGCAGGTCAATTACAACTCTACCAGATAATATTACACCTCATAGTGTAGTGAAAAAGTAGTTCTATGAATAAAGGGTTCAGATAATAGAGAGTGGAGAAAGCTTTTTTTTAGTTCATATGTTTTACTTAGACATTGAACAAGATTTTGATAAGGCCGAGGAAAGAAAAGTATTATGCAGTTAATTGCTTAATAAATTCTGTACAATGCTACTGACCTGACCAGTGACCAAAATAATTTTTGTTTTTTAATTTAGAAAGACAGCCAACAAATTTATTAATTATAGCATATATTGGTTGATTAGATTGATTCTTTCATTTTGGTTTTTTTCAATTTCTTGTATTGCATTACTAAAATGATTTGTCAACTGTCATGTGCTGAGACAAATTAGTCTGAGTTGCTGACTACCAAGCTTTTGGTCATTCCATCCTTGCCCATTCTAGTTAAAGGTCCCAAATTTGGTGATGCTTGCGGTACTATAATGCATGTTAAATCAATAAAACGTCAGTTTTAAATATGTCTAATTCTCTCTCTCCACACACACATATATATATTAATTTGACAAAAGATAGGGGATGCTTAAAAAGTGTGGCCATAGATTCTAGAAAAGGGTACTCTAAAAAACGTAGCTACATGGTTTCATGAATTAAGTGTGGCCATAAGTAACAAATAAGCCATGCTTAAAACCGTGGCAATATGATTATGCAATATATGAAGATCATAGGCCACGCTAAAAAGTGTGGCAGTAGAGCAACCACCACACTAGCTTATGTGACTCTACAAAAATCGTAGTGATACTTCAAAAGCGTAGCAAATATTTTATAGGTACTTTTTTACCCCTTATCGGTATATTTTAAAAGCATAGCAACGGTTTTTTTTTTTCTTATAGTGTAATTTAATGAATTATTAGAAAGAAGAGATAATTATATTTAGAAATTAGACAGAAAAATAAAATGATGAAAGCATGACATGTGGTCCTAATAAGCATGAGGCAAAAATCAGTTTAATATATTAAATTATAAGGAGATGTGTGCTTTAGACTAGGTTTTCCCTGTATATTCAGATCCAATAAAATTAAGCTATTTGTTAAATACAACTATTTGTCAATGTCCAACGGATATAGCCATATGTTGAATAAATAGAGGAAATAAATAAATAAACAAAATAAATGAAAGACTATGCTTTTAGGAAAACTTTCTATTATAAATTATTTAAAAACTTTAATTCCCAAAAAAAATAATCAGCACATTATTTATAAGGATCCAATTTTTTTTTTCGATTCTGGAGAAAGTTCGCCTCAAGTTACAGCTATTTTCGTAAAAAAACAAAGTTTTGAACAAGTCACGGCGAACTAGGTGTAGTTTTTGCGTAACTCACCGCATGTTCGCCTCAAGATACGGCGAACTTCGTGCATATAGGGAAAACCGCTCCAGCTTGCGGCGAACTTGGTGTCATACATGGCGAACTTGACCTCACCTCTCCCCTATAAACAAGACCCCAGTCCGGCACCCAAATCACACCAAACCTTCATCCTTTACCGACTTTTCACTTCCTATCCATTTTTCTTTCTTTAAGTCACATATGTTTTATATTTTTTTATGTTATATATGGGTGATATGATATTAGTTTCGATTCACTACGATGGTCAAATAATAAAAGACCCTGAGGGAAATGATGTCTTTAGTTGTGATCAGTCAACCTTTGTTTGTTGGCCACACGAAGAGATGGGTTAGTTTGCAACAGAAGACGAGTGCAAAAAATCTACTACAGATATCCACACGAAGTGGACGGAATCTTTTATTTTAAAAGGTACATGTATTTTTAGTTAAATTTTGTGATTATTTATGAATAAATATAATAATAGTATAATCCTTTGATTGACCAGATTTCGTTTACGTTACGATGACGATGTTGCACTAATCCGAGACAGGTACATACACTTAGCGGTAATTCCTTTGTTAGAGCTGTATGCTATTCTGATCGATGAGGGAAATAGCTCAGAAGCTGACTCATAATCTGGTGGGGGAGTGAGCAGAAATAATTGGAGGCTGATGCTAGATCTTAACAGGCTGCCAGAGGGTAGCAGTGAATGTTCCATTCCAGATTCAAATATACCAATGGTGGAGATTGTGGATAGTCACGATGAATCTGTTGTCGTAGATCCTGCCACACATGATTATCAACTCAATCATGATTCTGATAATGACCAAGAAGATAACGAGCTGGTAGTTGTTCCGCAGGGTGAGGAAGATGACGAAGAAGAAGAAGATGAATTAGAGGAGCAAGGAGTAAACTACTTCCAATGGACGTAACCCGCATATGCACAGGCTGAGATGACCCGACAATATGATCACCCAGCACACTTCAGGTCGCTGAACCTTGATGCGATGAACCTAGGGTCTTATGGCTTTCAGGGAGGCCCCGATGAGGATCCAGTCGATGAGTTTGAGGTAGGTCAACAATTTGATGACAAGGAAGCAGTGTTGTTGGCTTGAAGACGTATAGCATCAGAAGAGCTATTAAGTATAAGATCCTAGAGAGCGACATGATGAAGTACGCTGTGCAGTGCGCCAATTTTGGACCACTGTGCCAGTGGGCCCTGCGCGTATCATATCGCAGAAGACAGGAGAAATGGGAGGTAAGGAGATACAACGGCTCTCATTCTTGTATGCACTCATCTACAAGGCAAGACCACCACTGGTTGAACTCAAAGGTTATAGCAGATGCGATATTTTCGATGGTCCAAGCGGATCCGAGCATAAGCATTAGAGTGTTGCAGGGTTCAGTGGAGACACACTTTGAGTATAAAGCGTCGTATAGGAAAGTGTGGCTGGAAAAACAGATAGTCATTGCTAAGATCTATGGTGACTGGGAGGAGTCGTACAACGCTCTGCCATTCATGAGGAAGAAGAAAGAAGGTTGATTGATTGTGACATTTGGTTTTTTATATAAATGACGGT
Source organism: Stylosanthes scabra (assembly GCA_036250425.1). Taxonomy (NCBI): domain Eukaryota; kingdom Viridiplantae; phylum Streptophyta; class Magnoliopsida; order Fabales; family Fabaceae; genus Stylosanthes; species Stylosanthes scabra. Next base: position 67,908 of record JASCZI010000045.1, read on the forward strand.
AAATTTGGTTAAATAATTTATGCTAAAAATTAAAAATATAATTGAATTAAATTAAATATTAAGAATAATTTTAAAATTTTTAAAAATATTAAAAAAATATATACTTTATTCTATAAAATAATTAAAATTTATTTTGAATAATAAATATTATTTAACTAACATAGTTATTTAAGATTTTTTTTAATATAAAAAGTCTATGACATGTCAAAGTAATATAAAATAAATTTTATTTATTTCTAAAATATATTCATTTTAATTATTATTTCACATTAAAAATAATTTATTTATTTATTTATAATTCACAACTCCATCAATTATCATGCAGATCCATGATCATGAGTGTCATATATATATATATATATAAACCGCTTCAAATACAGTATTGAGAAGGATCGTTTGTAGAAGTTCAATATTCACGGGCTTATTAGCCAAATGCTTGATTTGTGAATCGTTGAATTTTTGTTACTCATGGTTGAATGGCAGGCAGGCCTATGTTTTTTGGTTTCAACAGGACTCCTTATAAGTATTGTTTCTATCTACTATTATCTACCCATTATCTGTTACACAAAATTTACTTGATAAACAACGTACCTAATAAATTTAAATGATTAAAAACAATAAAAGCCATAATATAAGGAAGTATATTTACGAAAATGAAATGTTCATAATATTTGAATAATGCGTTTGAATTTTATTGATAAGTTTTCGAAAAGGTCTTAATAGCTAATATATTTGGGAGTCAATGTACTCGATAATGTAGATGAATTATAAATGATAACTCATATATTTTATGAAGTATCACTTTTATTTACGTTTTTTCAATTTCAGATGATAATTTTTTTTAATTTTGAATAATAATTTAATTATTGACTCCCTAATGACTTTCTATTGTTGATTCCGTAGCACTGTTAATTTTCTTGTTAAAAAAGTTTAAGAAATTATATTTCAAAATATTTTAAAGAAAAATAGTTATTTAAGGTATTTTTTTAGAGTATATATTATTTTAGTCTCTAAAAAATTCTAAACTAGACATATGTCCTCGACTAAAATTAGTTACCATTTGGTCTCAACCTTTAATTCTGTAAGTCAGATTATTATTTAAATCACTTAGGTCCGTTAAATCTTAACTGAATTTGTGACGTTTTTTGCAAACTAATCTAACTTTAAAACAAAAAGTTAGTAACTAATAAATTGTTAAATTTTTTAGGGACTAATGTATCTTATTTGAAATTTTTTAGAGATCAAAAGAATATATATTCTATTTTTTATTTATGAAATAATCTATCATAATATCATATGTATACGTCAAGTAAAACAAAATAAATGTTTATTTTATATTTTATTTGTTGCAATAAATTAAAAAAACCTTAATATCCATAGTAATTTACTTTTAATAAAAATAAATTTTACTCATTCTTATTATATAATTTTGGTAAATATATTAAAAAATATTTATAATATTTTATGTATTAATATTTCTGTATTTATTAAAAGTATACAAAATAAAAATAAATTTATTTATTTATGTACTAATATGTTCTATTGTTATTAAGGTTGATCAACCATTTTTTATGGCATTTTTTATTTTTATTTAATGAAATTTAGTGAATTGTGAAAAGTGGCATTGCACCAAATTTGAGCTAATTTACTCAAATGCCATTTTTTTTTAACTTATTTTCTGAATGCCACCTTTTTGGATAATTAACCCAGTTGCCACTCTTTGCCACGGTGGCAGCTGACTAAAACGGGAAGCGCTACCCGTGTAGGAAAAGCTGATGGGGAACACGCCTTCTTCAATGGAGGCGCCTTCTGCTTAATGGAATCCTTCATTGGAGGCGCATTCCGCATCAGCGTTTTCTGCATGGTAGCGCTTCCTGCTTTGGCGCTTTCTTCCAAGTGGCACTAACCACAATAGCGCCTCTACTACTCAGCAACGCAAAAAAAAATTAATCTTCCACCCGTGGCAAAGAATGGCAGTTGGGTCAATTGTCTCAAAATTAAAAGAAAGTGGTATTTGAGTAAGGGCTTGTTTGAGCAAGCTTCTTGTAAAAGATTTTTTTTTGAGTTATCTTTTTTTTAAAGATTTTTGCAAAAGTAGAAGTAATTTTATGTTTGGATATCTTATATAATAATATCTTTTTATTTATCAATTATGTTTGAGTACAACAATATAAAAGTACTTTTTTATTTATGTACTAGGTTAAAAACATCTTTTTTCGAGTAAAAAAGATTTTTAAAAAAAATGCAAAAAACATCTTTTAAAAAAATATATATTTTTTTATTTTACTAGTGCTTTGACTTTTACTACTAAAAATTACTCAAACATATTAAAAGACATAAAAATATTTTTTTTATCAAAATAATTTTTTTAGTCAAATAATAGCATCTAAAGAAGCTCTAAATTAACTATTTTAGTTTCAGACAAACCGAAGACTAATGACTCTAATCTCATTATGTTTCCATTTTTGTCTATATTCAACAGTACAACACCTTTCTATTTTTATCATTTATGCACACCTCACGTCCTCACCTACTATAGTACTCCCGCTAACATTTGAATTTTCCCGTTTATACTACTAATAATGAAAGGAAAAAATTGCTCCCCAAGCACCTGTCAGTGCACTGCCTCCCATTATTTATCAGTAGTGTCATTTCTTCCTCCAATTCTCCTCCCACTAAACAGTGTCTCTTCCGTCTTTCTCTGTTTCTGTTTCATTAGTTTCCCACTTTTTTGTTTCGAAAAATTAATACATAATAATGGAAAAACAAACAAACAAAAATTCATCAGTAAACTCTTCGGCCTTCACAATGACGCAACAAGAAGAAAAAGAGGAACGGCTTCCCTATGTTTCAACTTCAAGAACCACCGCTAAGATCCCCAAGAAGCTCACCCTCGTCCCTCTAATATTCCTCGTCTACTTCGAGGTCGCCGGTGGGCCCTACGGTGAAGAGACCGCAGTCCAAGCCGCGGGACCACTCATAGCTCTCCTGGGCTTCCTCATCTTCCCCTTCATATGGAGCGTCCCGGAAGCTCTCATAACCGCCGAGCTAACCACCGCGTACCCAGGAAGCGGCGGCTTCATCTTGTGGGCCGAAAGGGCCTTTGGGCCCTTCATGGGCTCACTGATGGGCACATGGAAGTTCCTCAGCTGTGTCATCAACATCGCCTCCTTCCCCGTCCTCTCCATCGACTACATCCAGAAGCTCTTCCCGGTCTTCTCATCCGGCTGGCCCCGCCACGTGGCAATCGTAGGATCCACCCTTGCCCTCTCCTTCCTCAACTACACCGGTCTCACCATCGTCGGATACGCCGCCGTTTTGCTGGCTCTGATTTCCCTCTTCCCCTTCGTTCTGTTATCTCTCATCGCCATTCCCAAGATTCAACCTCACAGGTGGCTCAGTTTGGGGCAGAAGGGAGTCTCAAGAGACTGGAATCTATACTTCAACACACTCTTTTGGAATCTCAATTATTGGGATAACGTTAGCACCTTCGCAGGGGAAGTTGATAAGCCGCAGAAAACTTTCCCTTTGGCCCTACTTGTTTCAGTTATCTTCACCTGGGTTTCGTACATCATTCCGTTGTTTGCGGTTATCGGAGCCGTTTCCGTTGACCAGGGTCAATGGGAAACAGGGTTCCTTGCCCAGGCTGCCGAGATCATCGCCGGGAAGTGGCTCAAGATTTGGATGGAGGTCGGCGCAGTGCTGTCCTCAGTTGGGCTTTTCGAGGCCCAATTGAGCAGCAGCGCTTATCAGGTTCTTGGAATGGCTGAAATTGGTATTATTCCAAGATTTTTCGGAGTTAGGTCTAAGTGGTTCAACACACCATGGCTTGGGATCCTTATTTCGACGGTGATAGCACTTGGTGTTTCTTGCATGGATTTTACTGACATTATTTCTTCGGCAAATTTGTTGTATAGTTTGGGAATGTTGTTGGAGTTCGCTTCTTTTCTTTGGTTGAGGTGGAAATCACCAAATCTGAAGAGACCTTACAGAATACCGTTGAAGTTGCCTCTGCTAGTTGTCATGTGTTTGGTTCCGTCGGGGTTCTTGGTGCTCATAATGGTTATAGCCACGAAGACTGTCTATTTGATCAGTGGCGTTATAACTCTGGCTGGGATTGGTTTCTTTTTTTTCATAAAACTTTGCAAGACAAAGTTGAAGAGGAAGAAGAAGGAAGAGGAGGTGCCATAGAGATTAGTAGAGATGGAAGTTAACATGATTAGGTACTCCTATACTTTTTATCCTTATTAGTTTTTTAAGAAAATTTAAAAATATTATTACGTTCGATTATACCATTGAACAAAAATATCGACTTGATAATTTTATACTGATATGTCACTGACGCACGTTATTATATGATTGCCGCCGCATCATATTCAAAGTATAATTGAAACATATTGAAAAATTAAGAATAAAATTGAAACTAAAGATTATGAATAAAATTAAAATAAAATATAAATATTAAAAATAAAATTAGAATTTAGTTTTGAATGATTTTTTCTAAAAAAAGATTATGTAAATATCAAAGACACTTTAGTAAGTTATATAAAAATTGTTTTTTTTAATATATCACTTTTTTATATAAAATTAACTGGATATGTTTTGAAAATATTTTATATAATTTTCTAAAAGAAATACGTGAATCATAATTGTTATTTTAATTAAAAAATGTAAAATTGATATATGTTTTAATGGTACTATTAATATAATATTTATTTAGGGAAAACATTATAAATCATCTTCTTTTAACATAATTCTATTTGCACGCCAAAATCAGCTATCAAATTAGCCAGCAGTATATAATATACATTAAAATACAAAATGTATGTGTAGTTTAATTTATTTTTAGTAAGTATTTAGTATTTCAATATGTATAATAGATCGATGGCTAATTTGGTAGCAGATTTTGGTGTGCACTTAGCATAACCTTTTTATTTTATGTAACCAATCCTACCTAGTATAACAAAACTTTGTTGTTGTTGTTTAGATTTTATTTCAAATTTAACCCTAATATTTAGTTCTAGTTTCATCCCAATGTTTCAATATGTTTTAATTATATTCTGGATATGATTTGGTAATTTTATGTTAGCTCTACTAGGATTTTAATGTGTCATTTTGGATTTTAATGATGAGTTCTTATTTCCTTACAATTTTTTACGTGCGATTATTGATCGTCCAATACAATTAAACTATTATGGTGGACATGCTTGTGAAGAATACAAATCCTAATGTGGAGGAGGAAAAAACTATTATAGTTTTTTATGCCTCTAACATCAAAATTGAAGTTGAGTTCAATGTGGAGACGATCCAAAGGTTTTAAGGTCACTGATCACAAAGGTAGTGTGGTTGCTATGGTTCTTTGGAAGCTCTAGAATTACAACAATCTTCGAACTTTTGAAGACATTGCTGACATTTTAGATTTGGTTCTTTCTTTGACTATGAATTTGTTTCAAGAATATCACCCGCATGATCCTCCTTAAATTTTCTTTTCGTTTATGTGCTTTCTTCTTCTCTTTTAGTTATTTACAGTTTAATCTGATGTTTTGATTGTGCGGAGTTCCCATTTTTTATGTTTCTTTTAGTTGTCCAAGTTGAACCCATCATCTTATGTATTCATTTTATTATTCTAATAAAATAAAATAAAATTATCTTTAATTAAAAAAAATTATGGTAATTTTATGCTGACGTGGTACTGACACATCAGCTGATCATGTCAGAATAAAATTATCATGTCATCATCTCTATTAATGTTGTTAACACTCAATAATATAATTAAAATTTATTTAAAACATTAAAAATAAAAATGGAATAAATTAAATGTTAAAGGCAATTTTTAAAATTTTTGGAAAATATTAAGAACCAAAAGTGTAGATGTAACACCCTAATATTGATCAATCATGCCGCGGACACGATTAACCAATATTAAGTCATTACGACTACTTCACTTTACCCGCCTGTCAATACGGGCCGTTTAAAACCAACTAGTACTTCTATAAGTTCATATAAAAGTAGACCCATATACCTTTATCACAGAAACTAGCTAGCTTTATAAATATATAAAGTAAACGTGTACAAATAGTTCAACGACTATACTCTTAGCCTGCGAAGCTTAGGCCATTATATACATGCAGTACATGACTCTAAAT
>JASCZI010000045.1:74947-90102 GCA_036250425.1 Stylosanthes scabra
CTCTATCATCTTTAGTTACCATGCATGAGATCTTAACTAGGTGTAAGGAGTAGTGGGTAGAACATTACTTTGAAAACTAGCTTGAAAAACAAAAGTTTTAGGGTTAGAATCGACTTTGGGGCATCCCTGAATCGATTCTCCAGCTTCAAAACTTTTAAAAATAGTTCCTGGGTTGAACTGAATCGATTCTGGACATGTAGAATCGATTCGAAAGCTTTGAAAACACGTTTTTATGGACTCTGGACATTTTCGAATCGATTCCGGACACTTAGAATCGATTCTGGACACTTGGGAATCGATTCTGGACACTTAGAATCGATTTGAAAGCTTCGAAAACACGTTTTTATGACCTCTGGACATATTCGAATCGATTCTGGGAAAAATCGAGTCGATTCTCTAGGCAAAACAGCTTTGACAGCATTTTCAGAATTTTTAACCAACTTCGAAACTTCATAAATTTTTACTCAAAACTCCAAATCCGTTCGTTCCAAAGCCATTTGAAAGATTTTTAAACAAACTTTAAGACCATATAAAACTCATGAATTTATTCAAAATATAACTGATTTTAGGACTCCTCAAAATTAGCCAAAAACTCATTTTTACCAAAACTTGCAAAAACATCACTTCCCTCTTTCAAATCCTTTTTAACCATTACCAAACCTTTCAAAAACACTTTCACTCATACAAACCAATAGATACCAATACTCCTTAGCATAAAATCATTCAATGTTACACATCTCATACATAGGTACTAAGTCTCTAAAAATCATTTCACCATTTCATATATCATTATCAATTCATCATGTTATCATCTTATCATCTTCACCATCATCATCATTTCATCATCCAAACAACACACACAATCAACATTGCCATTTCTATCATCATCATCATCAATCAACATATATTCATATCAAACATTCTTTCCCACCCATATCATAATTCTATCTCATCTCGATTTAACTCATTTAAAGGGCTATACTAGGTCCACTAGCCTAGTTTATCATGCTAGATTAACTTATATATTAACGAATCCTAAATTGTACCTGGATTCCAACGCTCAATTCACCATACGCGGTTCCACCGCTCCACTTGAGCACCCAAGTACCAAACTTCCATACCCACCATCACCAAGGCTCTACCAAGCTAGCTAGTGCACCATCTAACCTTATCTTTAACTTCATCAACCTCTATCTAGCATCAACTATTATCTACAACACAATATAACACCAAAATTCCAATTTCTATGAATCAAATGTTCATGCAAAGTTGATGAACATAGGGTTGGAATGATCTCACCGGGTTTAATGTTGTAGTCTTGAATCATGACTCAAGAGCAACCTAGAACACCACCTATGATGTTGAATTTTCGAAAATCAAACAAGGTTATTAAACTAAATTTTCGCAGAATTTCAAGGAGAGAAATGGGTAGGAATTTTCGAGACCCATACCTCAATGTTATGATAGAAACGTAGAGGATGGCGAGAGTTTCGCGTAGCCGCAAACAATGCGTCAATCGGAACTCCGGTGTGGAAGTTATGGCCGTCGGAAGTGGTGGGTGAATAGTGTTCACCACCACCACCTCCATGCACACACACAACTCTCTCTCTTTTCTTTCCTTACTTCTTCGATGAAAAAGGAAGAATGAGATGAGATGTTGGGGCTTTACCCCTTTTTATGTCTCCTTCATTAATGGCATTTTCGTAATTTCGTAATTTGATCCGTTTCGGGCCAAATCTTTAGTGAAGGTGTTCGTGTTCTAAATATTTTTGTGATCATTTCATGTTCTTATTTTCACTTCGTTTTGTTCCCAACGGTGCTAAGTCGGTACCGTCAATTAAATTAACGGTTTGGATTTCGGTGCAATTTGAGCTGACGGCGTATTTTATTTCACTTGAAAAAAACCACTTAGTTCAAATATCTCAGTAAAATTACGAAATTAATCACATGGCTTGAGTTACGAAATTGTTGGGGTTTACAGTAGATTACCCTACGCTGTATTATGACTTACATTAGGAATTTCAGCAAATTAAATGTCTCTTCTATAGCCTTAGACTCTTATAAGTTATAGTACTGGAACCAAAAGAATTATGTCGTTTACTTATTCAACACACGTTTTTAAAGGCTGATCCAGATATTTTAATATGCAATTATATATTGGGTTTTCCTTTTTTATTTTTGGAATTCGAATTATATAAACTAGCATACAATTCACGCGTTGTGCGGGTAATGAATATTTAGTATTTTTATTTTACGTTAATTATTGTGACAAAATTATTTTACTTTGCTAACTTACAAAATTTAGTAGTATAATGATATATATTTTTGTTTTACTAATATTAATATTAAATTAGAAATAAATAAAGTATAATGATTTTTTTAATTATTTTTTAAAATTTTTATATTAATTTTTATGGGTATTAATGTCAATTTGTCAAATTTGACACTTGTCAATCATTAAAGTTAGAACTTTATCAAGTAACTAATCAACTATTATTATTTTTTTATATAGTAAGAATACGAAATAAAAATAAATAAAGTGTAACGACTTTTTTAACTAACCTTTTTAAATTTTCATATTACTTTTCACGAATATTTATATGTATTCATTATATGTAACATTTTTAACTATTAAAGTTAGACATTTGTCAAATAACTAACCTACTATTATTTTCTTTTCATATAGCGACACTTGTGAAGTAACTAACCTATTATTACTCTTTTTTTATATAGTGGGAGACTAGCTGTTCAATAAGCACTATCGTGATCATGTAAATATCCCTTCAACAGAATTAGGTTATCGAAAGGGTCTCGAAAACTCACCAAAGCACGAAAGTCGGGATTTTTCAGAAAAATAAATTCATGTTCAAAGGGTGTATAACCACATGGATAAGCTCACACTAACCCGTGAGTTTGAGATCCAATTTGGGATTTTCCTTAAGAGGTATCAGGAAAGAATTAAAAATGTAATAATATCGATTCATACATATACAGAAGAAAAGGTTTAATATTTGAATTGTCGTTACATTATATTTATCATTATTGTGGTTGAAAATGAAATTAGTTTTTAAAATATTAATTTTTCAATATCACAATAAATACAACAATGCTACTACATGTACACCTCCATCCAAGTCCCAAACGAACAAATTTTTATATATACAACGAACATGTTTATATATTGACACAAACATGTTTTAAAACATGTTTGTTTGCTTTTAAAAACCTGTTCGTTCTATACAACGAACATGTTTTATAGTTGACACGAATAGGTTAAAAATCTGTTCGTTCTACTAGTAAAAACATATTCGTTTGGACTTGGATGGAGGTGTACATCAAAAAGAGGTGTACATCAAGATTAATTGCAATAAATATATATCTATCTTGTTTAAGAGCAACATACATATTGAAAAACTAATGATCATAATTCCTTTTTGTTTTTAGAAAAATGTAAACATAATATTAAATACATGTTATTATTCATTAAAAAATAAATTGTATTCAAATGTCATGAAATTTCTATTATTTTTATCTTTGATTAACACATTTGAATTCCTTCGAAACTTGTTTCAGAACCAATTGAGAATCTCCTATAATTTCGATATCTTGAACTCCTTTTTGAATTAATATTTCAAGACCAATAATCAATACTTCATATTCAGCAATATTATTCGAGTAAGGATATTTCAATTTAAATAAAAATCTTAAAGGTTTTTCATCTGGAGAAATAATTAACATTCCCACACCAGCTTCATCCTTATGTTTTGATCCATCAAAGTAAAGCTTCCAAGGCTGTATTTCAATAAAGTTTGCCCCCATGGCATTGCTATTTTCGAGTGATTCAACAAGAAAATCAGCAATGGCTTGACCCTTTACAGCCTTCGAAGGAACGTATTGTAAATCAAACTCGGTCAATGCTAACATCCATTTTCCAATTCGTCCTCGAAGAATTGGATAAGACAACATATACTTAACTAAATCAGTAGTAGAAATGACATGGATAACTCGAGCTACCATATAACACTTCAATTTAGTACAAGCATAATACAAAGACAAGCATAATCGTTCAATGGAAGAATATTGAGGTTCTATTGGAGTTAGAACTCGACTTAAATAATATATAGCTTGTTATCGACCAAATTCATCGTCCTGTGCAAGCATACACCCAATAGTAGAATCAATAGCTGCCAAATATAATTTCAAAGGAACACCATCTCGGATTGTAGCCATAACAGGAGCTGTAGTTAAGTAAGCCTTTATAGAATCGAAAGCTTTTTGATGTTCATGATTCCAAATAAACTCAGATTCATTTTTCAATTTCACTAAAGGTGAAAAAATTCGAGTCCTACCCGAAAGATTAGAAATAAATCTTCGTAAAAAATTAACTTTCCCTAAAAAGGATTGAACCTCTTTTTTCGATTTTGGTGGTGGTAAATTGAGAATCGCTTTAGTTTTATTTTGATCGATAGCAATTCCCTTCTTATGAACCACAAAACCTAAGAAATTTCCAGCAGATACTCCAAAAGCACATTTCAAAGGATTCATTTTCAAACCTTTCTTTCGCGTAGTTTGAAAAGCTTTTGTAAGGTGATCAAAATGTTCATTAATTGAAACAGACTTAATCACTACATCATCAATATACACTTCCATGAACTTACCAATAAAATCATGAAATATTGAATTCATTGCTCTTTGGTAAGTAGCTCTTGCATTTTTTAAACCAAAAGGCATCACAATCCATTCATATGTGCCCAAAGCACCAGGACATCAAAATGCAGTTTTAGGAATATATTCTTCAGCAATGAAAATTTGATTATAGCCTGAATATCAATCCATAAAACTTAATATTTCATTTCCTGCTGCTGAATCGACTAACATATCAGCAACAGGCATATGATATTCATCTTTTGGAGTAGCATTATTCAAATCTCGAAAATCAATGCAAACTCTCAACTTACCATTTTTCTTCATCACAGGAACTATGTTAGAAACCCAATCGACATAATGAGCTGTTCTAATAAATTTTGCCTTTAACAACCTCTCAATTTCTTCCTTAATCTTAAGATGAATATCAAGAGCAAATCGACGAGGTGTTTGTTTTACAGGTCGAACATTTGGTTTCAAAGGTAAACGATGCGCAACTAGAGATCGATCTAAACCAAGCATTTCATCATAATCCCAAGCAAAGCAATCTTTAAATTCATGTAAAACATCAATTAATCTTGATCGAAACTCGGGAGAAATATTCTGACTAATATAAGTTCGCCTTTTATTATCTTCGGTTCCTAAATTAATTTCTTCTAAAGGATCTTGAGATTCAAAACCTCTGTGTTCTTGTATATCATCAAGACAACTTTTTTCAAATCCAAGAGGTTCAAGATCGTAGATACAATCCAAAGTAAGATTTTTCGAAGATAAAGACATATCACTATTTAGCATTTCAAACGAAGATGTCAATGAAGTATAGAAATTCTTATCCGAAAAAACATGATCTTCGATTGGAATATTGTTCAAACTAGAATTTAAAAACACACCACTATTAGAATCATCTTGAAAGAAGATTCAATCCTAGGAAATGAAGAACATTCAGGAGAATGAAAATTCCTAAATGAACATTCTTTAGGAGAAAGTTCAATAATAGAATTCAAATAACATGCAGCAGAATTAAAATAAGTTTGTAACTGAGAAACGTAGTTCAAAAGTACATGATCAATGCCTGACTCCGATAAAGCAGACCCTTGAACCATGCTGACACACTTCACTCCCAGCCAGTAGGAACAACTCCTGATCCAGATGGCACTCCACGAAGAACCAAGTTCAGCCCCTGGTTAGTCATGAAACAACCATCACAGTTAGATGAATTCAGCTCATGTTGAACATTAATAGGCTTGATATTATCATTGTAGACTTTGAAATCGACATGCATTTGCTCCATATAAAGACTGTCATCAGCCAGAATTTGATCTACAGTTCCATTATCATTCCAAAGTAACAAACATTGATGCACGGTCGAAGGTACAGCTCCAACACCATGAATCCAATCTCTTCCCAACAAAGCATTATAACTAGTTCGAAAAGAGACTACCACAAACATGGTCTTTCTTATAGAAAACCCTACTTGCACAGTGAACATAACCAAGCCCATTGCAGGAGTTGAATGACCAGAAAAATCGGTCACATCTATGTTGGTTGAAATCAGATCTTGCTTAGTTTTCCCAAATCGAGAAAGCATCCACTCTAGCAAAAGACTAATAGTTGCACCCCCATCAACCAAGACTCGATTCAGAATAACCCCATTCAAACAAGCTTTGATGTGAAGAGGCTTCAAATGAGACTTTTGCTCTTCGGAAGGCTTCAGAAAAATACCCTCTCTTTGGGGTCGAACTATAAGGAATTCATCCCCTTGAGCAGGGTCATAATAATCCCCATCAAGATATTCTTGGGAACTATTAGAAAATTCAGCAGGCAAAATCGACACCACACCAATCATTTCATCTTCTAGAAATTCATCATCATATAGATCATCTCCTATATCATCCTTCATACGATCCTCGTCAGTCTTTAAGTCTGAAACTTCCTTATCTTTCCCTTTGGTTTCAGGAAACACAACTCGATCCAAGACAGATGGTTTTTCCCCCTTGTCAGAATTTTCAGAAGGAACAGCTTGGGTCTGTGGCAATCGATTTCCACCAGCATTGAATCGACCTCGACCACGACCACGAGAACGACCATAAAATCGACCACGGCCTCGTCCACGAACCCAATAACCTCGACCACGAGCTTGATATCTTTGAAACTCAGGAACCTGATTCATAGAAGATTCTCCAACCCAATGCATTTGAGCAGGAGGAACAACGATAGAACTTGATGAATCAGTTCGACGAGGACCTTGTCTCTGTCGAGCCTGCTCTTCCTTATAAGCCAACTCTTTCTTCATTCGTTCCTTTTCGAATAAAGCTGCAGCCTCAGCATCAAAAACAACATTGCATCGAGGGCACAAAGACACATCTCGATCTTTCAACTTTTGTTGCATCAGAAAATCTAGCAACCCCTCACCAACTCCGGGAAATACTTGGCGAATATTCTGCTCAAAATTTCCCAAAGAGGCATCGAACTCAAAGGAAGTAAAGCCTGTCATATGTATACCCAAACAAAAGGGCTCAACATAGCTCGAATTGACCTTAAAAGGCTCAGTATCAACCTTCATGTCAGCCTTAGTTTCCTCAAATTTCAAACGTCCTTCCATAATTGCTTCTTGAATTAAGTCCCTGAAACGTACACAATTGTTAGTCGAATGACTAGATGTTTGATGGAACTTGCAATATGGTTTTCCTTTAACTTGCTTTGCTGACATAAATTTCTTTCCATCCAAAATAACCAACTGTTTATCTTTTAAAAGGACATCGAAAATCTAATAAGACTTTGTAATATCGAAACTATATTTTTTATTTCCTTTAAAATCAACTCCTTTTTCAAAGAAGTGCAAACATAAGGAGGACCTTTTTTCAACTCAGCTAAATCAACTTCGAAATTTTCATGATCAGATTCTTCACTAGAATCTAAAGTTTCGACATAAGAAACTTTCTCCTTTTTCAAATAAGGTTTATAATTTGAAAATTTATTCTTCTTTAATTCTTTTTTCTCTTTCTGAAGCAGTTCAATTTGTCGAACTCTTTCAGTCAGATGAGTTAAATCGGGAATATGGACATTAACAAGTTTCCGACGAATATCGAAACCTAAGCCCATTATAGCCATTTTGACTATTTCCGATTCAGGAATAGTAACATAACACTTATTCCTTGCATTTTTAAATCGAATCATAAAATCATCAATAGTTTCCTCTTCCTCTCTCTTAATTGCAAACAAATCAGTTAGATTAACTTTCAACTCACCTCTATAAAACTGACTATGAAATGCAGTTTCTAATTGAGCCCAACTGGTAATAGAATTTGGTCTCAGATTTGAAAACCAAGTAAAAGCATTTTTTGTTAAGGAAGATGGAAAAAACTTCATTTTCAAATTTTCATCATTGGCTAAATTCCCTAATTCGACCAAATATCGAGCAATATGCTCAACAATCGATTCCCCAGTTTCCCTAGAAAATTTAGTAACAATTTTAGGATTTTTAATTCCTCTAGGAACTTCAGCAGTTTGAACATGCTGAGGAAATGCAGAAGCAAAATGTGGTCGATCAAGAAAACCAACATTTAAACCAACTCGATTTAAAACATTTTCAACAACTCGAGTCACATTATACTGATCGATCCGATTCAAATTTTGCATTTCATGTAAAACCTGATCAGCATTTTCATTTCGATGAACAATTCGAACATGATTTTGATTATTATTTGGAATATGATGAGTCTCACCATTATCATTGACATCATCATCAACTAATCGAGAAACTCTCTCGATTCAATTAGCCAACTGTTCATATTTCAAATTTGTATCAGTCATCATAGGATTTAAAATACTAGTAAGATGCTGAGTTAAAATTTACTAAATCTAACTGGCTTTCCTCAATCAAGTTTCTAACAGTTTGAATTGAAACGCTAGAAAATGAAGAGCCTATGCTTCTACTCATTTCTGCAGAGGCAGAAAATGGTGGGTTTGTACCAAATTGTACACCCGAATTAGTATTTGAAGGAGGGGTGAATAGCGGTTGCACATTCCTTGGACGAAGATTATTGTTGCCACCATTCCCATTATGGTTATTTCCACCGTTATTATTATGATTATTTCCACCATTATTTCCTCCAATAGAAATTTGAGAAGAATTTTATGTAGAAGTTTGAGAATTAGTTGAACCCAACAAATTAGATTCAACATTTGAATTTGTGTTAACATTAGACATTTGTACTACTCTTCCACTTCGTAAATGCATGCAAAATCAAACAGTCTTTTCAGATTTCATAACTTTAAAATCATGTAACTGTCATGCAAAATTCATGCAATTTTCAAATTCAAACAAATTTCAAACAGTTTTCAAAATAATTTTGACGCTTTTCAATAAAACTGTCCCACTGGGCGTGCCAATTTGTTTTACTGATTTTATGATTTTTCATAAAACATTAATTAAACATAAAGTGTTAGATTCAAGATCGTGAGTATCAGCCAATGAAGTGCATCAAAATTATTAAACTTCTGAAATGAAAATAAGTGAAAAGAACAGTAACTGAATTTTATTAACCCTTCACAGAATTCCGAAATGTATGAGTTTGAATAACAAACAGACTTGATAAAGATCACAAACAAAATAAAAGAACAACAAGTATGAAAAGATAACTAAAGATGAAAGGTCAGAAAAAGGAAAAGGAGAACATTGGAAGGAATAGTTACTCAGAATAAACCGGACTGGAACACAAGTCAGAAAGTCTCTCGGCGGATGTGAAATGTGTTGAGTAGGCCTTCAGAGTGTGAAAATTCCAACCCTTATTTAGCATAATCTTCTAGTATTTATAAGAACCTCCATCCAATCCTCTTTTGCCACGTGTAGCACTTAAGGAAAAACCGTTCTCACCTTTGCAGCTTCCCAATAACTTCTCTCCAACTGCTCCTGAATTCTCGCTGAATCCCTAAACCGCTTGAAGCTTCAAAATTCAAACTTATATCTTCGAACAAACCTCATTTGATTTCCTCTCTTTCAAATTCAAACTTTTGGACTTAGCCAAAATCTAATAAGTTCACATTCTTGTGAACTTCACATGTAATGATTGAAAATCGAAATAACTATTCAACATCGATTACGCCTAAAATCAACCTTCTTCGAACTCGAATCGAGAAATTAATTTCTCGATAACAGTGGGTAATGTCTGTAATATTTGAGTTCAATTTTTTTTTAATGATATATCTAAAACTAAAACACATAAGATACTATATAGGTCAATAATTATTTTTGTTTCAACAGTGGTGAAAGCTTATTCGGTTATTCCTTATAATTAGAAGAAAAAACTTATGTAAGTTTGTCCTTGAAAATATAATGCAGCTTTGTGTATCTATGTATATGAATAATATAGAAGGTGTAAATTTGAGTTGGAGAAGTATGTGAGTGATAGAAAGAGAGAGACTTAAAGTAGAACACACAAAAATTTAGGATAATATGTATACTTGCGACTCTTTTTTAGTGTGAAGTGTGAACTACATTTAATATGTGTATAGTAAGTAGTATGATTTGGGAAAAAAAGTTTATTTATATATTTTTTTTTTCGTAATAATTTCTTTTTTCTATAAGCAATTTATGTTGATCCAGCAAACAATGATTTTCACGATTCCTTTTATGTATTTTATTGTGAATTACGATCTATAAATTGTAAATCTTCACGACCATATCAAGAATCATAAATTTAATATTGAGGGAGACAGAATGAGAGAAAGACAAAGTGAAGGGAAGATCCGAAGATTGGAAAGAAGAAGAGTGTGAATAGCAATGAATTAGAGTTTAGGAGTCTTTTTTTAAATGGTAGTAAAGTTCTAAACATGACATAGATAAATTAATACACATCCTATACTCAAGTATAACATATTGCCCTTTTCGATTTATATATTTAGGGTTAATAGGCGATATAACTAGTTTTAGTTTTGATTTTTTCTTCTAATATTTAACAACTTGATCCTATCCTATTTACGATCATTTATTATTACTATTTATTTATAACTAATTTTATATTATAATAATTAATAACTTTTTAATATATATTAGGTGTTTATTACAATTTTTTAGTAAATAATTCTTATTATAATAATTTTGCATAATATAATCAAGTTATTATTTAATGAAATATTAATATAAAACAATTGTATTATATATACACACAAAATTTGTTTTCATCTATCATCAAATTATTTTTAAGGTATCATTTAATTTTATAATTTTTAGGAATATATTATTAACACTTTTAATTTGTTAAATATTTTCTTCTATCACTTCAATATTATTGTTATATTATATTTATGATTGTTGTGGTTGAAAATAAAATTAGCTTTTAAAATAAAATCTATACAATGTCACAATAAACATATATTTATTGTAAAACCCCGATAACTTTTTAATAATAATATTATGTATTAGTTTTGATTTAGTTTATTTAATCAAGAACAAATGAAAGAATAACTATTATAGCGTATTAGGATAAGGCCCCCGCATTGTACAGAAAGTCTTATTATCGATAATTATCTGATATGGATATATATCAATGTATTTAACTCGAAAAATTTGAAAAATTATAGTTATTATATTCTATAGATAGACAAATATGCCATGTAAAATAAATTATAAGCTAATTTTTAGCTACTCCCAATATTATATTTTCTCTGTGTGCTTTGCCAAAAAAAAAGAAGCTATATGTACATGTGATTTTGTTTGCACACTGAGCTTTGTTCTAACTCCTTGATTCTATCATTTAAATCTTTTGTTGCTACGATCTTATATGATCATTGTTTTCACCCGCCTCATTCATGAGCTGGAATATGCAAATGAAATAACATAGAAAGAAAGAATTGCAAAACATGTGGAGGATAAAGAATCCTACCAAAAAAAAAGAAAAATTAAATACCTTAATAAGATAAATATTTAAATACCTTAACAGTTACTAAGAATCCCAAAGAGAGATTGATTTAAATAATTTTAACTTTAGTCAATACTCAAATTCATTTAATTAGTTGATACAGAAGTCATCAAAATAAAATTAATTTCGTATAGTACTACAAAATACTAAAGAATCTTAAAAAGAAAGTGCCAAATTATATTTACTATAATAATAAGCTCAAATTACAACATACTTGGGCTAAAAGTTCATTCTTTATCATCGTAGTCTATCCACTTTTAGTTTTAAGAACATAATCTATAGAAACTCCCTCCCATAAGAGCATGACTTATAACGGTTTGAGCACTTTGTTTATATGTCCTGAAAGCATGCTAATTTCCAGCATTTCCTGCACAATACAGATTATACATTAATTTCATCAAATGCACTCGCCAGCACTTTGAATCTAAGAAATAAACACAACAAATTATCAAATGCACTGATCGGACAAATAATGTTATAGCAACAACTCGTGATGAAGCAAGGCTAAATTTGAGTGCTCAATATACCATGCCTTATGGACTCAAACAGCTTTCTCAATACCATGCCATATGGATTCAAGCACTTTGGTTTAGGCAATGTAATTACTTCTCAATCACTGAAAATATATTCATTTGGCATACCTTAATATCACTTTCTTCAAACAGCTTTTCCTCAAAAGTTGGATAAATTCATAGTTCAAATCTCTCCCTAAATTGCGGTCTAACCAGTGTCAACTATTTTATCCAATGAATTAAATAGAAATAAGAAGAAAATCTGAAAAAAGAAGAGGATATTTCAAATATTGAAAATGCACTTTGATAAATCATAAAATAAATCCAAAGGAAGAAGAGGATATGTCAGATTCAAAATAAATCAACTTCGTGTGCTAACCAATCTCAACTATTTTATCCCATGATTCCAAGAATCAAATAAAAAGAAGAGAATCTGAAAAGAAAAAAATACAAATATTGTGATTTACCTCTTCCTCAGCTGAGAGGCTACACAAAGCAAAGTTTTATGCGTATTGTTCTATTGTACCACTTTCGCCTGAAATATTAAAATAAGGATGATTTGTTAGCCACTCTAATATTTAGTTTATTTGCAAGTTTGTTGGATATCGAAGCATGCAACTTTAAGAAATATATAAGCAAAATTATACTAACTTTGTCATCTTACTTATGGAATTGAAACTCCATTTTCATCACAGTATTCCCAATTCTCTCTACCAATTCTTTAGTTGAAAGATTGGATGTGAATCTTATCTTTCTCTTAAAGACTTCCTGAAATTCAAAGCCCATTATAAGTGAAAGAGAATAAAATTTCCTCCTGTGTTACTTTACTTGATAGCCTCTAAGGAGAATCCCATATCCAAGCTTCCATATTGCTGGATCCTTCTCCACTGATAAAGCCAAAACTGATGATTGGATTAAGCAAAAGAAGCATGGTTCAGTTGTAAGCCAAAATTGTGCTGGAATTCCTTCACAACAAATTCCTGTGTATGTTGAGTTCAAATCATAGTCATTATAAGAAGTCAAAGACTATTATATATTAGGATTTCAATATGAAGAAATTAGAATGGAAATAAATACACTTGAAAAATGTGTGCCATCGAGAGAAACAAAACCAATGTTCCTATAGAGCTTGTTGATCATTTGGAGAACATCATATTTCATAATCAACAATGAAACATACCACACCTAGACCAGTAATATCTCAAAAACAGATAAATTGAATTCTCAAAAATAAGTTCTAAACGTAACTCACCTTTGAATAAAAATGGTTTAGACCATTGTTTGAAAATAGCTGCTTCCTGGTAGCTCTTGACACATATTTGACTACAAAAGCTTCACGACGATTGCTTGCAAAATCGGCCTCAGATTCTCAATGGAACTGAAATTGTTCCCGCAAATTGTGGTTATAGCCGATGGGGGGTCACTTGAACAGCCATTAGATCGATGACTCAGAAGTCAGAAAACAAAAACCAACAGGGAGAGAGGGAACCCGTTGATCAAAGATTAGGTTTTCTGTTTGGTATCTCTATTAATATATTATTTTAAGAAATTGAAAATCATTAAAAAAAATTCCATAAATGACCATAATTAAAATTTAAAATCTTAACAAATCACTTCCTCCTTTTTTTTTCAGCTGAATTTCAATTTGAGAATATAAAAATTTATATTTCAAAATCTTAACAAATTCTAAATTTGAATTAAGCAATTTGAATGATTGCTAATCTTTTTTGTTGTATAATTATCTCCATTATGATGGGAGAATTGGGAATGACATCAATCAACTAATAAAAAAAGAGATATTTGTCATGATTTTAAGCACTGCCACATGTTAATAGAATAAGGTTTCCAATGGCGATCAATGAGCCTGGAGCCCTATTCTTTTTATATTTTAACTAGTACTAGTATATAGCCCGCGCATAGCGCAGTTGTTGTATTTTTGTTTTATATTATTTTTTTTGTCATAGATATATATTAATGTTTTACCACCACATTTAAATTATTTTAAAAAATCCACAATAAAAAACGTTACTTTAAATAAAAATTAATATCCTAAAATTTAAGAAACGAAAATAAAATTAATTGTCTTCAATATTATTTTGGTTCTTCTGTCTCTTGACACCCTTTATGCTAAACTTGTTAGTAGAAAGTTGGCTTTCTTTCTTTTGATCATCTATAAAATTGTCTCTTGATCTCATTTCACCTGAGTTGTTTTTTAGAGGTGTCTTGTACCAAAGAATCCTAGATATAAATGATTTTTTTAGTTTACAATCTTAATATATGAACTCAAACAATATATAATTTTTTATAAAATTTAAAAATAAGATACATTATTATTCAATGATGCATTCTTAGTGATTTTCTTAGGATGATTACTCTCAACAACATCCTCTTTATCACATATATTTGATACAGTGTATACACGATCTCTTTGACTTATGTTTGTTCATTTCACATTAACCTTAAAGAGCAACTTCCTCTCCAACATGTTATTAAGTGTTGGTGGATATTCTTCTTCCTAACAGCCTGAATTTCCACAAATAAGGTTTTGAATTTACATAATGAATAATCTAATAAATCTATTAAAATTTGTAATATATACAATACAATTGATGACACCTTACATCCTCCAACTTAACATCTTCAGCCTCTTTTTCACATAACTACTTTGCTTCAGTATTTCACAAAACTAATGTAATGAAGCCAGTGCTATCATGGACAATAATCTGCACTTTGTACTTGTTGGTCAAAACCTTTAAATAATTATCATATCCTAATTTTAAATATTCACAATTATAGTAAACGTTTAAACTCTCTATATTTCTAAATTGAGAAAGTATTTAAAGCCATATAATATTCAAATTTTACATTAAAATCGATGAAAATGTCTTAACAGATTTTTATATGGCAGGTTTTAGATTTGTAAGATCATTGAATTATAATTCAAAATAAAATCCAATAATTTAAAATTGGAAAATTTTAATTAATACAAATTCTTTCTTAAATCACCTATTATAGTAAACGTTTAAACTCTCTATATTTCTAAATTGAGAAAGTATTTAAAGCCATATAATATTTAAAT
>JASCZI010000045.1:90154-101817 GCA_036250425.1 Stylosanthes scabra
GTAGGTTTAGATTTGTAAGATCATTGAATTATAATTCAAAATAAAATCGAATAATTTAAAATTGGAAGGTTTTAATTAACACAAATTGTTTTTTAAATCACCTATTTAAATCTTTTTTAATTATTATTCAAATTTTAAAAATCGATCTAACTTAGGATGGTGTAAATATTATATACGTCTTAAAATCTAATTAATTTTAATATTAACTAACAAAAATAATGAAATTACCTCAAAATAGCTCGGTCATCGATATGATGACATTCCTTGCACTCATATTGATTGTCATCATTTTGATGCACTGACTTTTTACATTTTTTACATGCCGCATAGTACCAACTATCCTTTGTAGCATTAATAGCCACAATTGTGCCAGCAATTCACACATCACACTTCTCAGTAGACTTCGCCACTTCCTCAATGGTTTTAACAGTAGACTTCCCTCGCTTGATTTCATCATATCGAATTGAACTCTCAGAAGATATTTGACCGATATGAACAATTGTAGAAGCATTGTCTCCAAGAAGTCTGCAAAGTAGGAATTTTATTACGATGTTTTCAAGAGAATAAAAAATTAATATAAATTATTATATAAATTAATGTTTTCAAGAATAACCAAATTTCTTTTTCCTTTGTATGCAATTAGTTAAGCATCAAAAAGTTCTATGTGCATTTTGCATACTCATTTCTTAAACACATGTATGTACAAAGAAAAGCATATAACCTGTTACGAAACTCTTGGACTCTACTAAATCTAGATTAATACGCAATTTTTAAATCTGAAAATGACTCTGTATCAAAGTCCTTTCTGTCACATTAAAAAAATTTAAAATTGTTAATAATTTGTTATAAAAAATATCCATTAACATGTCTTTACATTGTAATAAATTTATTCATACTATCCCATCGGCTTGCCTTTAAATACTGGCACACTACAGTGGTTCAACCCATTCATCCTCAAAGTGCAGAAGAATTTCATCAACCGCCTCTTAAAAAAGTACGCAATTTATTTCGCAGTTACTATCAAAAGAGATAAGCATTTTTTAATAATTTAATATCGAATAAAAATTTAAGATATCATTTGTAGTTTCTAAAAACAACAATATAAAATAAGAAATAAAAGAAAGATTCTTATTTAATTTTTTTTTAGTTGTCATTAATTTATATTTTATTTTCAAATAAGATAATTTAATTTGGGAAAGTCTCTAAAACTAATTGAATTTAAAAAATATATATTAATTCAAATAACTTAGTCAATATCCTTGATGGTAACGGCCATTCGATTTGTCTTTATTCCTTTGCTCGTCAAAACTTCTCTTGGCTCTTGTTTCCCCACAACTTCACGGACGATGTATGTGTGAATTCACAAATTATTACCAATTTAAAAGACTTTATTATTGTGTCAAACCAAATGAGTGCATTTCGCCTTCAGAAAATATAGAGTTCAACTAACCAAAAAATCATATGGATTGACGTATTCAGCAAGTAATAATTCTGGTATAGCCTTCATGATAAAAGGACGCAATTCAAAAAACGGGACTTCAACACACTTAACGGTTGTTTTCTTGCAGAATGATAGGATCCACTTACATGTCGTGGCACTCGTCCTTGGTCTAGTGTCTGTCACTATTAAATTACTCATGGTATACATTTTAAATTCTTCAAGTTTACCCCTCCAATGCTTAAACAAAGAATCTGGAATCGATCCCTGCATTCGAGTGCCCTGGTTGCAATATTTATAAATAAAATTAATATTAATTTACAATATCTAAACTTTTCAACTCGACAGAATTATATCACAATAATATAATATCAAATAAAAATAACAACCCTAATATCTTAGATATCAATACTATTGATCTTTTCCTCATTATTCTTATCGGGCTCTTCCCACAACCGAATCAAGTACACGTTGAAGCACCAACCAAGCTTTTTAGGACACACATTTTCAAGAAAATCAGTTGCAAGAACCATTTGATTTTCGCTCACTAAAAAAGATAAATTTTGATATAACTTGAGAGTGGAATCTTAAGTAAAAGGCGTATAATAACGGATTCCTAACATTTATATAGAACATGGTGAGCATTAAATTAAATTACGATAGGAATCTTTTCTTTCATTTTAATGATTGAATCAATGCAATTAAATCAAATTATTATTTTATATGATGAACTTTTGGAAGGTACTTATTTGATTTTGAATTCATAATATTATACTTATTTGATCTTATAAACTTCAATAAATACTTTGATTTATTTAAGAAAGAAATCAACTTTAATTTTGGAAGGTACTTATTTGATTTTTAATTCCAAATATCATACTCTAAATATAGAAGATTTTAAAGTCGTAATTAACATTCTAAAATAATTTCGAAAAGTTTTTAAAATAATATTACTCAATCGAGGAAACTATTTAAAACTAATTATTCAAAATTGATCTCACACTGAAGCAATAGTAATAGACACTTGGCACATTATCGACGCACTACTTGGCACGATAATAGGCATCCATGTGTCTGTCAAATAGGCTGTCGCAACATTCTTTTAATATATTAATAGATAATAGATATGTCCAGCGCTATGCGCGGTTGTTGTATATTTATGTTTTATATATTTTTTTTGTCATAAATATATATTAATGTTTTACCACCACATTTAAATTACTTTAAAAGTTTCACAATAAAAAACGCTACTTTAAATAAAAATTAATATCCTAAAATTTAAGAAGCGAAACAAAATTAATTGTCTTCGATATTATTTTGGTTCTTTTGTCTTTTGACACTCTTTTGGCTGAACTTGTTAGTAGAAAGTTGGCCTTCTTTCTTTTGATCATCTATAAAATTCTCTCCTAATCTCATTTCTCTTGAATTGTTTTTGGCAGATGTCTTGTACCTAACACTTGTAGCAGCATCCTCCAAAGAATCATAGGTATAAATGATTTTTTTAGTTTACAATCTCAATATATGAACTCAAACAATATATAATTTTTTTATAAAATTAAAAAATACCATACATTATTATTCAGTGATGCATCCTCAGTGGTTTTCTTAGGGTGATTACTCTCAACAACATCCTCATCATCACATATATTTGATACAGTGTATACACAATCTCTTTGACTTATGTTTTTTGATTTCACTTTAATCCTAAAGAGCAACCTCCACTCAACATGTTGTTAAGTGTTGGTGGATATTCTTCTTCACCAACAGCCTGAATTTTCATAAATAAGATTTTGAATTTACACAATGCATAATCCAATAAATCTATTAAAATTTGTAATATATACAATACAATTGATGATGCCTTACATCCTCCAACTTAAGATCTTTGGCCTCTTTTTCACATAACCGTTTTGCTTCAGTATTCCACAAAAGTAATGTAATGAAGCCAGTGCTATCATGGACAATAATCTGCACCTTGTACCTGTTGGTCAAAACCTTTAAATAATTACCATATCCTAATTTTAAATATCCACAACTATAGTAAATGTTTAAACGCTCTATATTTCTAAATTGAGAAAGTATTTAAAGTCATATAATATTCAAAGTTTACATTAAAATCAATAAAAATGTCTTAACAGATTTTTATATGGCAGATTTAAATTTGTAAGATCATTGAATTATAATTCAAAATAAAATTCAATACTTTAAAATTGGAATATTTTAATTAATACAAATTATTTCTTAAATCACCTATTATAGTAAACGTTTAAACTCTCTATATTTCTAAATTGAGAAAGTATTTAAAACCATATAATATTAAAATTTTACATTAAAATCGATGAAAATGTCTTAACAGATTTTTATATGGCAGGTTTAAATTTGTAAGATCATTGAATTATAATTCAAAATAAAATTCAATAATTAAAAATTGGAAGGTTTTAATTAACACAAATTATTTTTTAAATCACCTATTTATATCTTTTTAAATTATGATTCAAATTTTAAAAATCGATTTAAATTGGGATGGTGTAAATATTATATACGTCTTAAAATCTAATTAATTTTAACCATTAATAAACAAAAATAATGAAATTACCTCAGAATAGCTCGGTCATCGATATGATGACATTCCTTGCACTCATATTGATTGTCATCATTTTGATGCAGTGACTTTTTACAATTTTCTACATGCCGCATAGTACCAACTACCAACTATTCTTTGTAGCATTAACCGCCACAATTGTGCCAACAATCCACACATCACACTTTTCAGTAGACTTCGCCACTTCTCAATGATTTTAACAGTAGACTCTTCAAGAAGTCTGCAAAGTAGGAATTTTTTTACGATGTTTTCAAGAGAACAAAAAATTAATGTAAATTATTATATAAATTAATGTTTTCAACATTCACCAAATTTGTTTTTCCTTTGTATGCAATTAGTTAATCATCAAAGAGTTCTATGTGCATATTGCATACCCTTTTCTTAAACACATATAATTCTGGTATAGCCTTCATAATAAAAGGACGCAGTTCAAAAAATCGAACTTCAACACACTTAATGGTTGTTTTCTTGCAGAATGTTAGGATCCATTTACATGTCGCGACGCACGTCCTTGGTCTAGTGTCCGCCACTATGAAATTAATCATGGCATATATTTTAAATTCTTCAAGTTTACCCATCCACTCCTTAAACAAAGAATCTGGAATCGATCCCTGCACTCGAGTGCCCTGGTTGCAATATTTATAAATAAAATTTATATTAATCTACATCATCTAAACTTTTCAAGTCGACATAATTATATCACAATAATATAATATCAAAAAAAAAAAAATAACAACCTTAATATCTTGGATAACCATATCAATACTATTGATTTTTTCCTCGTTATTCTTATCGGGCTCTTCCCAAAACCGAATCAAGTACACGTTGAAGCACCAATCAAGCTTCTTAGGACTAACATCTTCAAGAAAATCAGTTGCAAGTGCCATTTGATTTTCGCTCACCAAAAAAGATAAATTTTGATATAACTTGCGAGTGCAATCTCAAGTAAAAGGCGTATAATAACGGATTTCTAACATTTATATAGAATATGGTGAGCATTAAATTACGATAGGAATCTTTTCTTTCATTTTAATGATTGAATCAATGTGATTAAATCAAATTATTTTATATGATAAACTTTTGGAAGGTACTTATTTGATTTTGAATTCATAATATTATATTTATTTGACCTTATAAACTTCAATAAATACTTTGATTTATTTAAGAAGGAAATCAACTTTAATTTTGAAAGGTAGTTATTTGATTTTTAATTCCAAATATCATACGCTAAATATAGAAGATTCTAAAGTCGTAATTAACATTCTAAAATAATTTCGGAAAGTTTTTAAAATAATATTACTCAATAATGGAAACTATTTAAACTAATTATTCAAAATTGATTTCACATTGAAGCAATAGTAATAGACACTTGGCACATTATCGACGCATCACTTGGCACGATAATAGGCATCCACGTGTCTGTCAAATAGGCTGTCACAACATTCTTTTAATATATTAATAGATTTTAACTAGGTTTTGCCCGTGTGTTGCACGTGATAACATTATTAATATATGACTTCATGATTTATTAATAAATAAACTTGATTATTTTCAACTGTAGAATCAGTAATCTATTTTTTTAATATATTTAGTGATGTAATTAGAATTTAAAATAGTCCACATTAAAACTGATAATTCAAATTAAAACTGATGCCCTAAATCTGCAAGAAGATAAAAGATTTTTTTAAATCTAATACAATTTGTTAAATTATTCAAAAGATTTTTTGTTTTCTATATTTCTTGTATATTTTACGTTTCATTTGGTGAATTAAAAAATTTACATCATTACTATTCTAACGACAATAAACTCTAACAAATAGGAGGGTTTTTTTTAAAGAAATTTGTTTATCTTCAAATCATCAGGATATTTGTTAAATCTTGAATGTTTAAAGAAGTTTATTATGAAATGTCTTAAATTAGTAATCCGTATATATATTTATTCATTATTTCGCATACATAAATTTAAGGAATTTTCTATTTTAATTTTATCTCTATTAATCGGCCATTTTTATTGCTTGAATGACAATAATTTTAAGGAATTTTCACTTTTTAATTTACCCTTATGTACCTGGCCTTTTTATTGCTTGAATACATTAAATTTAAGGGAATTTCAAATTTAAATTTCATAAAATTCTAATTTCAATTTCAAATTCAGGGAATGACATTAATATATTTTTGGTTGCACTTTTTAATGATTTGAATGATCACTCATTACTATATACTTCTAAAGTATTAGGGAACGCCACCTAGGGTAAAGCCCGCGCTTTGCGCGAGGCACAATTTTATTTAATTTAACCTAATTTATTGATTTTAAAATCATTAGCGTGTCAATTATTTGTAAAAAAATTTAAAAATAAATTTTCTCTATTATATTTATGTTAAAAAATTTGTTATTATTTTACTTTGCAATTAAAAAAATTATTTGTATTTATAATGGTCATAAGTTATATTTTTTTTTGGTGACTAGCCATAAGTTATATGAATTTTACAAATTTCATAATAATAAATAATAAAAATTAACAATTATAAAAAAAAAACAATTTTTACATCACACTGTTACAGGTTGTACCTCTTAGGCCTTAGCCCCTCAAAAGAATTTAGTTTGCATAGTGAATATGCTAATGGCAACAGAGGCGGAATAAGAAAATCTAAAAAAGCTAAAATAATAGACATGTGACTCAAACAAATGATTTGAATAAATTTGACAATTGCATTTGGCAAGTAAGAAGATACAAAAGAAAAAATGAAAATATATTGACACTAACAGAAAGAGAAAGGAATAGATTAAAAGTTGAACCTAAACATTGAACAACAAAAAATATCAACAAATAATCTTGTACTGTCACCATGTTTTCTACTTCATTTCATCCTCATAGGTTATTCCACCCATAATCTGAGGAAATGTTAGCAGTCTTATATGTGGCTATTTTTCTCAAATACCCTCGTTTCCAAAACTTATTCATGGATTGCCCCTGTTTTGAAACAATTGACCCAATTGCCCCTGTTTTGTCACGGTGGCAGCTGACTGGTTTTTGATCTTGCTGACTTGGAGGCGCTAATGCGGGAGGCGCCATCTTCATGGAGACGCGGAAGCACTAAGCACCTTCTTGGGCAGAGACGCGGACACGGTAAGCTTCTTGGACAAATACCATTTACCGTTTAGCGCCTCCCTGTTTAGAGCGATAAACTTAAAAGCGCCCTTGTCAGCAATGCATTTTCTCTCTCCATGGACAAATACCATTTACCGTTTAGCGCCTCCCTGTTTAGAGCGATAAACTTAAAAGTGCCCTTGTCAGCAATTCATTTTCTCTCTCCATTTCATTCCTCATTTTTACTTTTCTCTCTACCCATCAACTCTCTCTCACTAAACATACTCTCTTCCAAGAGTTAATGAATATTTAAAGTTAAACACTAAAAAATATTAAACAAGGTTGATTGTTAAGGAATACTTCTAGGCCAATAATATTAGACTTACAACGTTAAGAGTAGCTCTGGCATTGGCACCATACAAAAAAAAATTCATTTGAAGCGGTTGGATGTGATGGTTAATTGCTGGCCAAAAATAAAAAAATCTGTTAGTCATATAACATTGCCTTTTTATATTTCAATAAAAATAAATTAAAAGAAGGCGCTTAGTGCTTCCGGGTCTCCATGAAGATGACGCCTCCCGCATTAGCGCCTCCAAGTCAGCAGGTCAAAAACCAGTCAGCTGCCACCGTGGCAAAACAGGGGCAGTTGGGTCAATTGTTTCAAAACATGGGCAATTCAGGAATAACTTTTGGAAACAAGGGTATTTGAGTAAAATAGCCCTTATATGTTGGGAATTGAAAACAATAAATAATTAATATTAGCATGTCAAATTAATGTAAATGGAATAATAATGATAAAAAAACATAACAAAAAATATAAAGGCAGAGTAGTAGAAAACTGCATCAATGCCCTACAAATTACTATCAGTATTCAAATGATATATGGAAGATAATCATTTATTTCTAACTTCACCTATCAAATCATAAAATCAGCTTGTTGGAATTTCTGATATCAAAACCTCTCTCAAATTCAAATTAATGATGCAAGTCAAAAAAATATATGGACTAATATTTAAATTAGTTCTTAAAAAACATCGCATTCTTCAAATGAGTTCCCAAAAGATTTTGTTAGTTAGATTAGTTCTTCAAAAATGCAATTATAAGTCAAATTTGCATATTATGTTTCAAGAAACTAAAAAGAAAAATGCATTTAAGAGATCAAGGGAAGACAAAGCTAATTATGCCAACGTTAATGCAGAAACTCTGATTATCAAATGCATTACTTTAAGTAAATACAACATTCAAGATCAAGAGTTGCCTTTAGTTGTGTAATCATGGTTAACCATGCTCATAATAACAATAGCAAGGATCAACTAATTAAGATTTGAAATATACCAACCTCAAATGGATAATCCATCTTTCTCTAGATATCATAAGCTTTTCCTGGGACTCCATAATCTGCATAAACAAATGGTTAGAATTTGCTTATTAAAAATGTGAAAGAGTCAACTAAATTAATAATTGTATTTTAAATTAATCACAGAACAAAAATTAATCAAATAATATTGAGATAAATACCAAACAATAATGAAATATCTAACCTTATAATAAAAAAGTGGAGAAGATAGAACCCAAGTTTTTTTTCGTTTTTTTTTCATATGTCAGGTCTACAAACTTACCCCATCAGGAAACAGCAACCTCAAACCTTGCATTTTTTCTGTAATTAAAATAATAAAGAAAATTTAGAAAGAAGATAAAAGAGGTTGAAAAGTCAAATTTATGCCACTATTTTTTTTAAAGGGAGAAAGAGAAAGTTAGGAAAATTAGGATTTTTGTTACAAGATATAATCACAAACAATGTTGGTGGTCACTAATTTATAGACATTTTCAAATTAAAAAAAAAAACCTTAATGACCAAAATTTCAGTTTGTTCAATTTATTCATTTCATTCAAACACCCTAAATGACATGCCAAAAAGAAATTTCGATAAATGATCAAATCTTAAAATTCAAATTTACTCTTAAATTTGGCTTTTTTATTTTTTTTTCAAACAATAAATTATTAGAATTTCAATTTTAAATTTACCCGCCTATGATCTTCATTTTTTTATTGCTTGAAGAATCACTCATTGCTAGACACTTGTAAAATATTAAAGAGGGACACCTGTCATCACAATTAGGTCTCCAAATATCAACCATTGAACTTACACCCCTATACCTTTTATATTTTAATAGATTAGTTTGTGGCATAGTTGTTAAAACTGTACTGGTCATCAAACCGGTGATGCTACTGGTTTAATGGTTTAAAGGTTCAACCGTTATGCCACTAGTTGAACCGCAGAACTGGTATAATTAAATATTTATATAAAACTTTATATTTTTTATTTATAATAGTTAATTTTATCTTATTTTTATATTAAAATAATATTTATTTTTGAACTTTAATAATTTATTCATTAATCTATATCTTTTATATTATTATAAATTACATGTATTTGTGTAAAAAATAATAATATTAGTAGATATTATATTGTAACATTGAAAAAAATTATAAGTTGTTCTTTAATAGAAAAGATTTTGTCTTTTTTAATTTGTATTATTGTATATAACTATATATTTAATAATATTTATTTTTATATTAATAGTGTTGCACTAACAAAAATATAATTCATTTCAAAGTAAGTTAACACAAATATTAATAGTATAAATAAAGTTAAGACAAATTAAACAAAAAAAATTAAGCTACATTGAATTATCACCATTTAATTAGTGGAATGCTTTATATATATTTTCTTTCTAGTTGTTGTGCATATGAAACAGATGGCTCAGTGGCATTGCCACCAATTGTTGAGTTAAAGGGAAGGGGGTTCGAGACCCATGTGCAGCATTTTTGACTGTGAGTGTGTCGAACCAGCCAGGGATCCGTTGTCTGTTGTTCCAATTTTTCAGTCGGACCGGCTGGTTCGACACGGTTTTTACAACTATGGTTTGTGGTGACTGTAATACTCCAAAATCGATCAACCAAGTCGCAAACATGTTTGGTTAGTTTCGAAGTGCGGCTGTTCGAATCGTATTATAGAACCTGCGAAAGAGCGCGAATCGTATTACAGAACCTACGAAAGAGCGCCAAACCCATGGATTCTCAGTACGGAAAGAGCGCCAAACCTACAGTATTTATTTTAGTCGGATTACTCGAGGCATTCCTATATCTCTCGCTTAGTTTCATAGTTTAGTTACTCCTAATGCCTAGTACATGGCTCTACCAGTTGTTCATCCTTCCCTCTCGTTTCCTAAATCCTACCTTCCCTATTCTAACCATCAGAACACAAACAGACATTCAACACACAAACACTCATCACAAACAGGCAATGCAAACAAACAACACTTAGCAAGTATTACACAATTAGGCACACCCAAACAATGTCAAACAAATGCGAATGATGCATGCCTATTCCTGCAGGCTACGGTGAGCTCACCCGGTCGGTTATCATAGCCAACCCGACCGATCCAGAACTAGCACTGGATAACCATCATTCGTACTTCCCCGGAGGACCATTCTTCCTGGCCCCGATCATTTATGATCTTTCATCTCATCAATCTATATATATATGGGGGTTCCCTTCTCTTTTCAATGACTAAAAACCTAGGTTGGTAGCCGGGACGCTGGCAGAAGGCTCCCCTGCCGCTACCGTAAGCCGCGACGTTAGCTCTTGTCCCACTTGGAAACAAGAACCCCACAGGCACTTACTACTCTCGATGGTCCGCTGTTGCCATAAGCCGAGTCGATAGCCCTTCCGGCCCCTCTTGATACCTAGGCTCACGGTTCTTAATTTGTAAAACAAGGGTATTAGCATACATGAGATGTAACCACTCCAATCATCATCACTCAACCTCTGAAAACCTTTGGAAATCATGTTCCATCTCTTAGAATCGATTCAGAAGAGGAAGAATCGATTCTGAGGGCATTTTGAACGTTAAATTTGAAAACAGGGTGAAAACGAATCGGTTCGGTGGTCTATCGAATCGACTCGATCTTAGGCGGTTCATGAAATTTTGAATGTGGAGTCAACTCGAGGCCCTGTCGAATCGATTCAAGAGGCAAGTTTTAAAATCCATTAGCCTCTGTTGAAATACGAATCGATTCTACACGTCCTTGAATCGACTCGATTGAAAGTTTAACAAATTTATTTAAGGCCACGAGATTGGAGTCGATTCTAAACAACCACGAATCGATTTAAGTTGGGGAGTTTTGGCCTTTGTGCAAATACGAATCGATTCACCCCACAGGCGAATCGACTCGATCTACGTAGAAATCCATAATTTCATTCCAAATTGCTCAGTGAATCGACTCAGCTACCACCTGAATCGATTCACTGCAGCCTAAACGAGTACTTTTCAATAGAAATCATTTTGAAACCAACTTGCACTTAAAACTAAAACTCATCCCCTTTTAAACCATCCCTTTTTAAATCCTTGCCTCTTCTAAAAATCCCTCATACTATTTCAAAACCATTTCAAAATCTTTTCAATCATTATAGTTCATAATCCTCTCACTTTACTCAACCATATTAACATCATTTCTCTCTTCATCTCGC
>JASCZI010000045.1:102740-114506 GCA_036250425.1 Stylosanthes scabra
CGGGCTCGCGCTCAAAATTTTAGTTATTCCTCTAACGTGTGTTCCTGTCCACTCCTCATTGTACTCCATAATATTCAATTCGCTTTATACAGTCGTGGTCAAAAATCACGAGGCTCACAGTGACTACGACTACCATCGCTAAAAATGGCTACATGTTAGTAATAATATGCTGATTACCATTAAGGAGGAAAGTGTGGTATAGTTATGGGAAAACGGTAGTAAGAAGGAACGTCGAACAGTGGCATGCGGATGAATGGGGGGTAAGAAAGGATGTTAAGCATTGGTTGGTCGTGTTATGGTGGATATGGCAAGTGGCAATATGTCAAGTATGACAAATAATATGATCGGATACTTCGAGAAAAACAAGTTGGGTGTGAGCGGGTGTAAGAGGTTCATATCGATAACTGAGGTAGACAAGGAGGGGGCCTCCCGGTTGTAGCGGCAGGGAAGCTAACTGATAAACCCCATTTTGATGGGTTATTTCATATCATTAATTGACTAATTATCGACCTCTCACCACTTAAATACTAGCAAAATAGGCTTGTTTGCACTTAGTCGTTCCTTAGGGCTGTAAATGTAATTATCTGCTATTTCTGCCAATTTTTACTACGTTTTAAACTGTTTCACGTTCCGCACGATGCCTTGATGTGTACGCTCAAGTGTTTAAGGATTTAACAGGCGGAGTTCGGAGCGGAAATGGCCAGAAAGAGTGAAAGGAACGAAAGGATCGCAACAAAACCTAGAAGGCCATTGTTGGAGCCTATGTGTACGTAACACAAGGAGCCTTGCATACGCATCTAACCTTGGGAGGCACGCCCAATTGGCGGTTTCAGCACCTATGCGTACGCGTCAGAAGCTTCTATCCGTACGCATAGTACGTTTCCAGCATCTATAAATAGAGGAGCCATTCACCATTTCAAGAGAGCCCACTTCCATATTCTTAGTTTAGTTTCTAGGGTTCCATTTTAGGTTTTTGTCCATTTCACTAGCCAAACATTTATCGCTTTATTTATTGCATGTTTATTTTACTGTTACTCTGCCGAATTTCAATTTTAATCAAATTACTTTACCGTTACTCTGCCGATTTTCAACTTTAGTTTTTATCATTTTACTGCCGTTATTCTG
Organism: Stylosanthes scabra; assembly: GCA_036250425.1. Taxonomy (NCBI): domain Eukaryota; kingdom Viridiplantae; phylum Streptophyta; class Magnoliopsida; order Fabales; family Fabaceae; genus Stylosanthes; species Stylosanthes scabra. The sequence goes on from JASCZI010000045.1 coordinate 103,866, forward strand.
TCCGTTTACTTTCTTGCAAATTACCATTTTACTGCCGTTATTCTGTCCGTTTACTTTCTCGCAATTTACGATTTTTCTGGCATTATGCTGTCCGTTTTATTTCATACAATTATGATTTCCGTCAGTAGTCAGTAGTTTCCCGTAGTGTCTCAGCTATGGGTTGAAATGTGCAAATGACATTAGCTACCGATCCCCCATAAGTTGGGTGGGGAGGAATGGAATTAAGTCCGTTACCGCTATTTGTATGCCCCTGCCAACAAGGGTGAGGACCTTGCGACACAGATTCAATATGGTGCCTTGATGCATGAGTGTGGTCCTGGTGACAGCAGGATTCACCGAGTTCTTTCAACCTCAAGTTGTTGAATGCAGACTCCTGCCATGCGTGCAGCGTTGGTGAGTTCATTCCAGTATCCTCACAGTTATGTATGCCAAGCATATGCGGATAAGGAATAATTCCTCCACCATGTGGTGGTTCGTTCCTTCTAGGTGACTGCTCATCCAACTGGGATTAGCAGTGGTCATAGGGATGCACTGTATTTCAATCCATAGCCGGACAATCTTTTATTATTACTGTCATTAATTTGCTTTCACTGCACTATGTTCAACAATCAAACTGCAACCAACCCCCAATAAAAAATAAGCTACCTGTTTTCGCTTCCTAGGGAAGAACGACCTGAGTCCCGTACGCGGTATTTTTAACTTGGTTAAACCCCTGTGACACCATCTTTTTAAACTCTCTGGTCACGCGAGGGAAAATGCTTTTTCATACAACGATGGGCCTCATCCCGAGCGTGCATCACTAACACAAGGTAGATAGGATCGCGATGAAAGACGAGTGTTAGGATGTTTTTTATTTTGTTTTGTTTTGGGATGAGATGGGCTATTGGAAGTGGTTAATGTGGTGGACGATTGCTGATGGAAGAAGTTGGACTCGACCAGGGGCGGATCCAGGAAACTAACTCTGCAGGGGCTGAAAATAGGGTAGAAAATAATAGCAGATTCAAACATCTTTAAAAAATGTAGAAAATTAAAAATGTAAAAATCTAAATGTTATTTATATATTTGTTGGTATTAGTTTTTTTAGTGAGTTTTAAGATATATAGAGAGATTTTCATGTGAGAATAATGAAGATTACAATACGAATATTTAATTTTATTTTTAAAAATTAATAAAAATAGAATAATAAACTTTTCATATGATAGCTAAATCAAGACAATCTTTACTTTGTGGAGCATTTTTTTTTCATAATAACATGTACCTAGCATTTATTTTAATTTTATATTGTTATAAAGAATGTAACATAAATAATATAGATTGATTTTTTAATACTAAGTAAAATAAATTAGTAAATACAACATGTGAAATATATTTATATTAATAAATAATTTACTTAATATTTACTAAAAAGATAAAATACTACTTAATTTTATTTACTAAAATATCTTTAGATTTTAGATGTTCTGTTTTTATTGTTGGTTGCTTTATGTTTAAGATGTTCTTTTTTTAAAAAGGTTATGGATGTTTTATAGATTTTCATTATGGATATTCTATAAGCAGTAGTTACGAATATTCTATTTTTTATTGGCTGATTATTAGTTAGAAAAATATTGATTACCTATACTTTTGCCTTTTTATATGATAATATATGTAGGAATTAATAAAAAGAAGAAATAAAAAAAATGGAAAGAGCAAAAAGAATTAATAAGAAGATGAAATAAGAAAAATGAAAAGAGCAAAAAGAATTAATAAAAGGTAGCATGTGAGTATCGAACCCACATATGTCATATACTATATAATTAGGGCAGCGTTTGGTAAGAGAGACTGGGACTAAGACTGGAGGACTGAGACTCAATATTGTGTTTGTTAGATGAAGACTGGAACTAAAATTTCAGTCTCAGTCCTCAAAATTCCAGTATTTTCAGTACCTCCAATTTGGAGGGACTAGAGGACTGAAGACTGAGACTGAAACTTTAATAACATTTTATTCCAATAATATCCTTACATAATTTAATAATTATTACTTTGCCCTTTAGTTTACAACACTACCGTCACTCCTTTTCACTGGCTCACTGCCTCCCTCAACCACCATTCCTCAGCCCAATTCACAACACCATTATCACTCCTTTTCACTGGCTCTCTGCCTCTTCTCCTCCTCCTCCACCACCACCACCACCACCACCATCACCACCACCACTCTTCTTTTCCACCACTCTTCGCCATGCCGTCCACCATCTCCGTCAACAACCTGAAGAAGGGCATAGGTAAAAGAGTAGAGCTACGCACAACGACTCAAACGTCAGGGCAAGAGACGACGGCTGCCGGAAGGTAGAGTACTCTGGCGCAACGAGGAGGAGAGGCTAACGGCGCGACGACGGAAAGCACAAGAATGTCACCGGTGGGGCTTAGTGGACGATAATGATGAGTACAGTCATGAGTGCTTATGCTTTTTTTGTGTGAACATTTGAGAAGGAGTGCTTGTGTGTTGCTGGAATTGTGGATTTGATTTTCATTGTCTTTGTTCATGTGTATCTCTAGTGCTCGATTTGATTTGCAACTATGGATCTTTTTGGAGAAGTCTGAAAGGGAAAATTTTTTTGACAATGTTTGACTTGATTTTGTAGAGAATAAGTTGATTTTTTGGAGATGTGTAATTGAGGAACGGGAAGGGAATGGGGGCAGCAGATGCTTGGAAGGGAAATGGTTTATTGTATAGCAAGGCTAATTTAGTCATTTTATTTTTTAAGTCTCAATATTTATCCTAAATCAAACAGAATACTGAGACACAACTCAATTTTATAAATTTTAAACCAAACAAAATACACAAACATATTTCAGTCTCAGTCTTTCAGTCTCAGTCCCCAGTCTCAGTCTCCCAGTCTCAGTCTTTCTCCCAAACGCACCCTAGATGTTTGAAAATTCTAGGGGGCCAAGGCCTACTATGCTGAAAGTTATCCCTACCTCTATCCTCCAACGTGTTACATGCTAATTGGTATAATGCTTGTAGTCATTATAGCCACCAATTAACGTAGTCACCACAGCCTGCATCATATAATATATTCCTATGTATATAGTACCAATAGGCAATGTATACTTAAAAAACTTTTGAGTTCTCTGGATCCTTAAAAAGATGTTGAGCTCTTCACTACAAGGAATTTGGTCTATTGTCATGTTTGAAAACTGTGACAATGGAGCTATTGTCACGTTTGAAAAACCGTGATAACATAGCTATGGTTACCGTTTCAAGTTTTATGTCACGATTTTCAGCTGTAACCAATACTCAGCGTGACAATAGCTTTATAGTCACGTATTTTTAACCATTGGTCATAGTTTTATTTTCCTTTCTAAAAAACGTTTGCTAAAAAATGCTTATTGGTATTGAACCGTGACAATAAAAAACTCTATAGTCAGTATTCAAAACCGTGACAATAGAGTATTTTATAATCACCATGTTATAGTTACAAGTTAAAACCATGACGATTGGAACTACAAGAGAAAACCCAAAAAGTTGGCCATTTCTTTATCAAATTAAAAAAAAATTTAAAACATTTTTTTTTAAAAAAAACAATCCAACATAAATAGACTTTCAACAATCAAGTCATGATAACTAGTGGCCGAGGCAGTGGTTGAGTGACAATGATGTGTGCCTCTCAAAGTAGCCACACCAGGTTCAATCCCAGCTGATTGAAGAAAAAAATGAACACTTGTGTAAGGGTGGGGTAGGGCTATAGGCCCATGTCTAAAAACAAAAGTCATGATAACTATTATATATGATTTCCTAATATATGAATTATAATTCCAACAACTACCACAAGAAATTCAGGCAATGTTTTGTATATAATACTCAATTTGTCCCTCCTTAGAACTTCTCCCGAAGCCCTTAACAAATCAACTAAGTCAAATACTGGAAACTTCTTGTTGAAAAAATTTCAATCTTTCTAATCTTTCAGAATCTTCATTAAAGGAATGAGACACCATTTTCTTTGCCCATGCTCGAAATACATACCTCGTATGAGAAACATTAGAAATTATATTAAAAGTAAGAAAACATTCTAAGAATCCATATGCTTCAATATCACACGGCATTTTTTAAGTCAAGGAGACTCAAATTATCAATTTGCTTGAAACAAGACATTAATCTTACCTACTGAATCTTTTGAATATTTTCTTCTTGTTTCTTCTCTAGTACCCTTCTTACCATCGCTATTCGTTATTCTTCACTAAACAAAGCAAAATGCAAAAAAAGAAGAAAAAAAAAACCTATAAGAAACTATATCTAAAATTATTACAAGCTTTTAGGCAAGACAAAATGATTACTCCTATGTCACTGTGCTCTTTAAAAACCATTCCCAATTATATCTAAAGCACTTTCATTAGCACCTCTCTACTAAAATGTATGAATAGCAAACCGAAAAGATTTTATCTAGATTTTTTACTATCAAAACCTTTAGTCCTCATTCCATTGAAGCATTCTGCATGTAAACAATAAAAAAATCTTAATAAATAAAAAACTTATTATGAGAAGAAATGATGCATTAACATCTTTAATGATTTCTCTAACTAAAATCATACTCAATTCCTTATATTAGTTGTTTATTAGTTTAATAAATTTATAAATTAGTAAAAATACTTGTAAATTGTTTATTATTGAATAAATATGGTACTTTGAGTATTTTGTTGGTTAATTTCAGTAAAATTAGCTAAAGGAGCATCAAAAGATGGACATGGAGGCAAAACTGGACGCCCAGGCAGCCAAGCCAGCGCCCAGGCGTCCAAAATGGCACCAACTAACACAGTTTCAGGCGCCTAGGCACCCATCTCAGTGCCTAGGCGCCCATGCAACAAGGTCACACCACACTGGCAACGTTCTGGCACCTAGGCGCCCAAACAGCACTATTATGGCGCCTAGGCGCCCAAGCAACATCTTCATGCACCAAGCAGCAGCTCCAGCGCCCAAGCACCTAGTCAGGATCCCCTGTTCTGGTGCCTAGGCGCCCAGCAGCACTCCAGGGCTAGCCAGACTGGCGCCTAGGCGCCCATACTCAGTGCCAACATGCCAAGTTCAGCATCAAGCATCGGATTTAGGCTGTTTTAGCGCCTAGGCGCCAGAAAACAGTCTCAAAGTCATTAAAACGCTGATTTGGTTATTTATTTGTAATTTCACTTTAATTTCATTTGTAATTTCATTCTAGATGAATTTGTATTTCATTTAGATGATCTTAAATCTATAAATAGGTCGAACAACAAGGATTAGAAACACTTACATTTTTAGATCAATTTAGTTCCACTTAGTTAGATTGTTTGTAATACATTTCCATTAATGAATCAAGAGTATAATTCAGTTTCAATCTCTCTTTCTTAGCTTTCATTCTCTCTCTCTTTTTCTCTCTTTGAATCTTTGAATGTTCATACATTCAAGATTCATATTCATAAGCATTCATCTTTCCAAGATTCATAGTTTTATGAATCCAAGATCCACCTTCATCACTTTCTTGGAGTCATTCATCATCATGAGTGGCTAAACAACTTAGAGATTGAGGAGGAGGAGCTCTATTCATCACCAAGCTATTGGATTAACACAACATTCCATTCAAAATCTGCATGTTCTTCATCAAATTCAAAGGATCTTTCTTGTTTATCAATTCAATAATCAAGTGCAACCGAGAGGTATAATTGATTCTAACTTGGTTTAATCTCTATTCTAGATTATGAGATTCAAACATGTTATTAAATGGTTTGTTAATGTTGTTGTTGATGTTTGATTGGATATGTGACATAAAATCTGGTTGTGCATTAACATGAATATCATAAATCTGTTCAAGAAGCATCCTTCACATTTGTTCTTTGCATTAGAGATGATGAATTGAATGAATGTGCACTTATATGAATCTGTATTTCCATCACATAAATGATTGATTCGTTTCTTGTTTGATTCTTTGTCATGATTTCTTTAAAGATTTGATTTACTGACGAGTAATTGAATCTTTCTTGTTTTGAATTGCTGCATTTGAGAAAATAGGCATTCAAACATAATCAAGAATCATTCCATATTTCTTCATGTGACTTAGAGATGAGCATATGATTTAATGTGCATTAGAATCTTTAATAATCTAATAGGGTTTGTATGAGATTGAATATGTGACATGTTAATTCTTTCCATGAAATCTTGTTGATTGTTGTTGATTTGAGTCATGATATGTGTATTATCTCTTTTCTTGGTTAGTTAGTCAAGAGATTGATGATTAATTAGGATAAAGATGAAACTAGATCACTAAGAGATTAGGATTTAGTTATATTAGGATTCATTTAGATTTGATAATAATTGCAGAAATTGAATGGTGAATGTTTGGCTTATGAAATTAGTGACGAATATCTCCAATTCCTTGATCTTGCTCTTTACATTTGCATTTTCCCTCTTTCTTGATAATTGTTCTTGTTAATTAGTGGTTAAAGATTGTGTTTCTTGAAATGAATACTTGTTGTTGCATGGTTCTTATTTGCTTCTTTCTTTAGTTTCATATTAATCTTTTGATTAGTTATTTGGATCTACTTAGAGAAGTGATTAAAAATATTGCTTGATCCACCTTTCCTCGAGGGAACGATACCCACTCTCAAGTGGTATTACTTGATTCGGTTCACTTGCCGGATTGTGACATAAGGTTTCGTCGCATCAAGGAACATAATCAGTAGAGAGGAAAAAAAGAGATAATAGTTAATTATAGTATAGAAGAATAAAATCAGCCTTTTCTCTAATCCATGGAAGTTCTACTTTAATATGTAATTATATTGGGGATAAAAATTCAGAAAAGAACAAAAGCAGCTTTTCAAACAAGTTTTCATCATCTAGAAAAATCTATAACCATATTGGGGATACAAAAGTACAAAATAGTGTTACTGCAATCTTCAAACCATCAAAATAAATATGCACAATTGCACATGATAGTAATAAATACCATTTCATCTAAACAAGCAAAATGATAGAGTGAACAGAAAAAATATAAATGGAATCCAAAATGCAGAGTATAGCAATTGGAGAAAAGCGACCTCCCTCAACCTCACCCTAATTTTAAATATAGATAATATATCACTTAAGTTACTACAGAATTTACACACTGCTCTATCTCTAAATATAGAATCGCATGTATCCAAGTTACAAGGCAAATGGAAAATTGAAGAAGCAATGAAGCACAGATCAGTGAGAATCATAAAACAAATTAGGGATTGACTAAAATGCTAAAAAAGTTTGAACTTTGAAGTTATTAATATGTACACGGCTTAAGTAAAAACATGTAAAGTTATAGTACACATTTCAAGGATAAGCACACATGCTATTTGAGCACTACCACATACAAACTGTAGAGGCATCGCGACCATACCCCCGTGGAGAATTAAAATAGAGAAATAGGAAAAAACAATAGCACAATCACAACACAAGAGAATTAACGTGGTAACCCAAAAACAGGAAAAAAAAACCACGATCGTTGTCCAACGACAACCAATAAAATATTATAGAACAAGGATTACACTATACACCACAATATTTTTTACTCCGGCACCAAGCACTCCAACATTGTCTCAATGACTACACCATCTACACTCTCACAAGAGAATTCTCTAAACTAGAAGAAGGAATTTAAAAGTCATACAATGTGTATTGACTTGGTACAATTAAAACTCTCAACTTAACCCCTTATTTATAACATAAAGGTCCACCCACACTTCTTACATCAAGCGATGTGGGACTTCTTATAAACACACTATTTTCAACCAAACCCAACAATCTCCACCTTGATTGAAAATAATGACATTGTCAATATCAGACAATCATAGCTATATAGCTATCACACTCCACCATAAAAAGTGCATCCACTTAGAATTAGCCAATTCTAAGAATTTCATTGGCACATGTCGAACAAACCTTGCTGAGACTTTATGGTGTTGCTTCCATGTTAGCTTTCCTTGGAAGTAATTCAGCCATCGACATAACTCCATCATCACACAACTTGCATCAACCGCCAACCAATGCCCATGTGTAATTGTGGACCTGCTAACAACTCATCCTCTTCCATGGCAGTGCGGACCTACCAAAAGGATACATCTCTCAACCAGAGAGGCAATGTCAGCAACTTCGGAGCCTTTTGCCGAACTTGCTCCACCAAGACAATATCTCCTTGTATGTCCAGATTTTCCGCATCTTATGTAACTCAGATTGTATCAATACATCATTGACTTGAACTTGCCACAAGCCAAAGACCATCCTTCCGTCGAATTTCTCTATATCAAACGTCACAGCGCTTGAAAAAAGGTACCATTGCAGCAACACAACAATAACCAAGCTACCGCGAACAAACAATTCTCCAACACTACACAGATTAATTCTTTTCTGATGTGGAAGATCAGACAAAACTGCAACCACAGCATACTAAGAACTTACATCCACCGAACCATAGTTCTGATACCACCTATTGGGCATCACGACCATACCCCCATGGAGAATTAAAATAGAGAAATAGGAAAGAACAATAACACAATCACAACACAAGAGAATTACCGTGGAAACCCAAAAACAGGGAAAAAAACCACGATCGTTGTCCAACAACAACCCAGAAAATATTATAGAACAAGGATTACACCATACACCACTATATTTTCTACTCCGGCACCAATCACTCCCACATTGTCTCAATGACTACATCCTTTACACTCTTACAAGAGAAAACTCTAAAATAGAAGAAGGAATTTAAAAGTCATACAATGTGTATTGACTTGGTACAATTAAAACTCTCAACTTAAGCCCCTATTTATAACATAAAGACCCACCCGCACTTCTTACATTAAGCGATATGGGACTTCTTATAAACATACTATTTTCAACCAAACCCAACACAAACTAACAATTGCTTAGCCGCTTATTTAATCTCTTAAAGCAATTGAAAGCAGTATATAATTTACAATGTAAGTGAAATTATGAGAATGAATTTAATATAATAGCTAAGAATGGAACAAACCTGTTATGCGGATTTTCTGATTTTTTCAAAAATACAAACTTTATTTCAGTTTTGAACTCAGTATATGAGTACCAGTCAATGAAGTGCATCAAAATCATGAACTTTGGAAAGAAAATGAGTAGAAAAGAAATCAGAACTAACAATAATTCTGGAATTTAACTACACTTCATAGAATTTCGAAGTGTTTCAGGTTTACAAATTACAAGTAGCAATTGAAAACAAAATAAAACTTGAAAGTTAAGAAAAAATAACCTTTCACAGAAAACCGAAAAGGTTCAGATGAAGTAAATAACTTGCATGAAATTGTAAAGGTGGAAGGAACCTTACTCAAAAAGTAACTTAGAACAAAGTCAGTAAGTCGCTGGGATGTGAAATTTTTTAAGTGTGTTTCTGCGTGAAGTTTCCAACCTTGATTCTATGAACGCTTCTGCTATTTATAAATGGTTCCTTCCAATCTCCTTCTGCCACGTGTCAAGCTTGAAGAAAAACTGTTCCCGCCTATGCAACTTCCAAGTAACTTCTGAAAACTGCCTCTGAAAATCTTGTTGAAATCTAACTGCCCCATGTTTGGAAACTTCGAACTCAATCTTGATACTTTCAGCTGCCTCACTTATTTGAGTTTTAGCAAAAACTTACTAAGTTAAATCTTCCTACACATGACTTGTGACTTGTATCAAAATCAATTATCATAGATTGATTCTTCAAGCTTAATTTGAAAACAATTTTCGAATAACACCCTACAACATCTCGATTTTGAGTAACCACACTCCATCTCGATTTTGTATAAAATCATTGACTTTCTTCTTCAAAGTTTGCACCTATTTGAAACCAAAATACCAAATCGATAATAGAAGTTCAATCTCGATTAAAGCCTTCCAATTAAGTCTAGTGCACATGGAAAGTTTTTGCTTCAAAAAGCAAATTGTCAGATTACCATGTAATGTTACTTTTCATATTGAAAAGTACAATCTTACTTTGCTACAAAATAGGCATATTTAATATTACTTTTCATATCGAAAAATATTATTTTCGATATAACAAAATGTCCCCTAAGTATTTATATTTTTGACTAAAGGGATAGATATAAATACTTAATATTGACTGCTTTTACTTCACAATCTTAATGTTATCATTTTTTTTTTATTTTGATACCATTATTTGTTTTCACATTGTCTTCCTTCGATTGCCGCTAAAGCCAATAACACATTCTTTTTCCTTTTAGACAAAAGCTTTGTGGTCCTTCAACAACCGCTTCTCTTCCTATATGCACATTGTAGTTTATTTAGTAACACTTCATTCTAATATCGAAAAAGTGTTGTCTTCGATATAACAAATTATGTTTTTCTTCGAAACATACTACTTCGATTCATCATAATCAAAATGTCCATTATTCCAGATTGACTAATAGATGAATTTGAAATACACCTTTTCAAATGTATCACATTTTAATATGCTTTGAACTTTGACCAAAATCCTTCCTTCAGATTCACTTTATTGGAAATCAAAAACCATCATTTCCTTTCCTAATAAGAATAGCACCGCCTGAATGCATTCTTATGAAAGAAACACGTGGATCAAAATCTTTCCTTCAAACTTGGACCAAAATTCTTCCTTCAGATTCAATTTATTGGAAATC
>JASCZI010000045.1:127810-140456 GCA_036250425.1 Stylosanthes scabra
AAAAAAAGAAAATGCAATTACAAGAGCTATATGGCACAAATAGCGTCACAATTGAAAAACAGAGCAGAACGAGATTGCAGAAATCACAGAAGAAGAAATCACGAATCACAGATTACAAATCATGAAAATCAGAGCAAGGAAGAAAAGAGAGAAAAGAGAAGGACGAAGAAGAAAAACGGAAAAAACAGAAATTGAAATTAGACGCGTCCAAAAACGATATATTAGTTATAATAAGGAGAGTGAGGCGCGTAAGGTTATTTACTTGGCTAACCACTTGGTTTGTTAAAACCACTTGGTCAGCTAGAATTACTGTAAATTTAATTAGTAACCACTCTTCTAGAATTAGGGTTGTTTTAAAAGAATTAGAAAGTAAAATTTTAAATTTCAAAATCCTTAAATACTTTTATAATTACTTTTGTTTATCTCCGAATAAATGCTTTCAATTTTAATGTTATTCAAAATTGTCACTGGTCAAACCTTTTCTAATATTGTTTCCTCGTTCTCCTAGTATCTTTTTGTTAAATAATAATTTTAGGTGTATATATATTTTATCCAATTAAATTATTTATTTTATGTCAAATAAAAAATTATTTTAATATCAAATAGAAGTTTATTTTGATACTATTTTTTATACTATGGAATGTATTCTTTTTAAATAGGTAAAATTTGAACGCTGATGTCATTGTTCCAGTCAGCAGCTGATGGGGACCATCAGTTGCCACCGTGACAAAACGAAAGCAGCTGTGTCAATTGTTTGAAAACAGGGGCAATCCAAGAATAAGTTTACAACATAAGGACATTTGAGTAAAATAGCCGTGTCTTTTCCCTTTATCTATAAATTACTTTGGTTACAATTAATAAACTCTTTAAAATAATAATGATAAAATAATTAAAATTTCAGTTGAGAAGTTAAAGATAAGCACAAAAATAACAATTAAATTTTAAACACAGTTAAATATCACCATAAAAATAATTGAATAAGTAAAAATTCTAATGACGACACCTAAGCGTTTAGCCCTCTAATAGAATACCAATTGTTAGTGCTGCTGACCGAAATACAATGTTATAAATTCTGATCAAATTTGTAATATTCAAATTTAAATTGTTTGAATCAATTTAAAATTCATATTAAAACTGTTTGAATCAATTGTTTTTAAATTTTCGGTACAATCCTAAGCTTAGTATATTATTAAATCACTTAAAATTTTAAATTCACAAATAAATTAAATTTTAACATATCAATTAATTATTTTAAAATTTTTTTACAACCATAAGCATATTATTTGAATAATCAATTTAAAATTTAAATTCACATTAAAATTGTTTTTGTGAAATATTACAATTAAAAATAATTAAAAAATAAAAATTCTAATGAGCACTTCTAATTGAATTTTAAATTCATTAAAAATATATAAAAATCCATTACATTTACAATTTTAAATTTTAAATTCAAATTAAAATTATTTTAGTTACAATCTTAAATTCAAGAGTAAACACTCAATCCGGCCCCTGACCATTTTTAATTTGGACAAGTCCACCCCTAATGATTCGAAAACCACAATCCGGCCCTCAAACATTTAAAAAATAGGACAAATAGGCCCTTAAAACCGGAAAAACTCTTTAAAATAATAATGATAAAAAATAAAAAGATTTAGTTAGGAAGTTAAAGATGAGGACAAAGATAATAATTAAATTTTAAATTAAATTAATTTTGTCAATAAAAATAATTAAAAAAAAAAATTTCTAATGACAACACCTAAGGATTTAGCCCCCTAAATTCACTATCTAGCCGCCACATTAGCAATTGAGCTTCCTCATTGTATACTATTAAGATTAAGATTAAGATTCATTCTTACAATTGATGATAAATGGATTGAGTGCTTAATCTTTAGCGAGTTTATTCTTCTTGAAATTTAAAATTTGACTTTAAAAGGTTAAAACACACTTTTAGATAACTTTACATAAAATTAGCATGATGAATATAGAAAATAAAAATTTTTAGAAAATAGTATATTGAGAATGAATATAAATATTTGTACTATCAATTTTATTGTATTTACAATAACAATAATTACACACAACCAAGTGATTTTGCCAACCAAGCTCTCTCCACACACGCGCTAGTTTCTCTGTCTTCGTTTTACTGCAATTTTTTTTTCGTTTTCTCTTCGTCACATTAAGAAGAGAGGAGAAGGATGATGACAGAAGTGACGACGATGATCACGATGATCAGCGTTAACGACGGCGACGGCGGCGGCGACGGCAGTGGCGGCGGCGACGACGATGAAGACAGTGGCAAGAAGATTAAGAGAAAGAAGGATGAGGAGCAGTAACAGTGACAAGAGTAGAAGAAGAAGAAGAAGAATAAGAAGAAGAAGAAGAAGAAGAAGAAGAAGATATTGATTTGTGTTTTATTCATCAAATTCGTTTCTGTTTTCTTTTCAATTTTGTTTCTGTTTTTCTTTCAAATCCGTTTCTGTTTTTGTGAAATTCCAATTAGTTTTTATATGAAATTCTGTTTCTGTTTTATATGAAAATTCCGTTTCTGTTTTATATAAAAATTTCGTTTCTGTTTTCGTGACCCAAGTCACGCCTGGACATAAACAAGACCACGCCTAGGCGTGGCACCAAAATTGTTTCTGTTTTTTTTTTCAATTTCGTTTCTATTTTTCTTCCAAATCCGTTTCTGTTTTCGTGAAAATTCTATTCAGTTTTTATATGAAATTTCGTTTCTATTTTTATATGAAATTTCGTTTCTGTTTTATATGAGAGGCATGGCACCAAAATCGTTTCTATTTTCTTTTCAATTTCGTTTATGTTTTTCTTCCAAATTCGTTTCTGTTTTCGTGAAAATTCAATTCAGTTTTTATATGAAATTCCGTTTCTGTTTTTTCATGAACATCCAATTCAATTTTTGGTTATCATCATGAACAACAGCAGCAACAACATCATGAACAACAGCAGCAACAACGTAATAGTGGAGAAGAAGAAGAAGAAGAAGAAGAAGAAGAGAATTACGAAAATGGTGGTGGTAGCAATGATGGCGACGGCGGCGGCATCGTAGTAGCAGGGAGAAGGAGAAGGAAGAAGAGGAGGAAGAGGATGAGGAGCGGGATGAGTTGTTATAGCAAAGAAGAAGAAGAAAAAGAAGAAGAACGAAGAACGAAGAAGAAGACGCGGTTTCTGAATTTTGGGAGAGTGAAGGGCGCGTGCAGTGTGTGAGAGTGGGAAAAGATTACTTGGTTGGGGTAAATGCTTGGATGTGTAGCATTGTTGTTACAATAACTAGTACATTTTTTCGTAATATAAGATTGTAAGTTTTCTAAATAATCGGTATTTTAATATTTGTTATTTATTATGATATAAATTTTTTTAATAATGTCTAACATTCTTCTAATAAATATTACATAATCGAATAGTAAGCATGATGTGTTTCAGAGTTATGTTATGTGAACAATGTAGGCTCAATTTGTGACGATAAAACTATTATTAATAATATATTTTAAGTTGTATTTGGCTAGAAAAAACAAAATAAAATATGAGATTAGGAAGAGTATACAAAATACAAACATAAAAAGTTAGTATTTTTAAATTTTGTTTAATGATAAATTAAATCAAGATAGAACAAATTAGAAAAAGTATATTCTTATATATATTTTTCTACTAGTGTCTATGTGTCATTCATATTTAGCAATATAAAAAATACACTAATTCAATATCAAAATACAATATCGATCTTTATCCAAATCTCATTTACTAAACACAATTTTATTTCTTTAGGTTCTATACCTATAAATAATTGTAATCTTAACGATTATAATAAATGTGTTAATAGTTTTATAAATAATTAATTTATTAAATATATATTAAAAATAAATATTGCATGACCTACTGATATATAGATATATTTGTCAAAATTAAAAAATATTTATTTTTCATTAATTTATTCTCAAATTTTATTATTATTATTATTATTATTATTATTATCTCCATGAGTTCTTGTATTATTATCATTATCTTATTTATTATTATTTTTTCCGGTTAAATCAATATTTCATTTTTGGTGTATCTCGGGGTCACGAGATATGTGTAAACTTCATTTCGGGGTCACTGATTCCGAGATAAATAAAGAGAGCTTATTTATGTAAATTCTTGTACCCACGCTCATAATTATAAATTTCGAATTTTTTTATTTATTTATAAAAAAAATCCTTATTATTATCTCCGTGAGTTCTTGTATTATTATCATTATCTTATTTATTATTATTTTTTCCGGTTAAATCATCATCATTATTATTATTAATATTATTATTATTTTGGTGTTATTATTATTATTATTATTATTATTATGTTTTTGGAATATATGTATAATGTATGTATGTATTATTACTAGTATTGCAACTCAGCCCAAAGCAAATGAGGTTAGTTTAAACAAAACGGCCCAGCCCACCAAGTTGAACCACAACCCCAGAGACATGTATGACTTGGCTCCTCTTATTAAAGTGTTTCGGCTCAATCATCAGTATCTGGCTAATCTTTGTAAACAGTAGCATTATAATACGTGTTGATCATCAACACTAGATGTCAAATCTCTCTGTATTCTCTGTACAAAATTACGCCTGTACCAAACAGGGGCCTATTAAATTAATAAGCTTACCAAATGATTTGTATATGGAAAAGATGAATATGTGTATCGTGTATGATGCAAGATATTAAAAGAGAAATAATTTTTGCTCACAAAAGTAGGATTAAAAAATTGTAAGAAGAAAATAAAAATATTCAAAATTTGGATTAACATGTGAATAGAAAATTTTAAGAAAATTTAAATTTAAAAAATAAGAGAATCAGTTACAAAATGTAACACCTTTGTCATTGTACTGGTCTACCCCACAAAGTATACCAAAAAATGTGAAATATATTTTTTAAATTAGTATAATAAATAATTAAAAATTAGAAAAACTGAATAATAGATATCATGACTAATTTATTGTTATTTTTTTATGTAAACATAGACTTTTGGATAAATATATTACATTACGTGAGTATGTGTAATATTCCAAAGGAAAAAAGAAAATCACTAAAAAAAAAGATTACTTTAAGAAGAGAAAGACGAGGAAGCTACCATGAACTATCATAGAAAGTGCAAGCGCTTACACACATACACATACTTGCGCCCCTTCTCTTCGTTATAATTCTATTGTGTGTGTGAACCAACTTTTCCACATTTTGAAATGATGATGAAGAATCTTACAATATGAGAAACCTAAGAATTCGTAATACAAGACCTTTCACAAAGCAAAAAGACGCTTCCGCCACCGTCGTTGGTCGAGTCAAGGCCAACGGTGGCCGCTGCAAGAAGCACCCCAAACACCAACAATCCCCCGGCGTCTGTTCTCTTTGCTTGAAGGAAAAGCTCGCCAAGCTACCCTCTTTCTCGGCGAACCGCCATAGAATAACTTCTGATTCCTCCTCTTCTTCATCATCATTGTCTTCCTATTATGACTCTTTATGTTCTACCTCTTCGTGTTCTTCTCCAGTGCATTGTTTTCCGGCTAGTGGATCGTCATCGGGGCCGATTTTTCCTGTGATATTTAAGCATGGGATCATGATGAGGAGAAAGTCTATGGCAACGGACGCAAGAAAGAGAGATCATCATGAAGATGAAGGTGGTGTTCATCATGGGGGTGGTGATGAGATGAATAACAGCAGAAGGAATGGGTTTTGGTTCAAGATGCTTCATCCTAAGAGGAAGATCGGAAAGCATGAGAGAGACACTAGTAATAGTAAGATGCTTCCTATACGTCTGATAGAAAAAATCTGCATAACAAGCAGGTGAAGGATTAATTTATCACGGATGGATTTAAGGATTTATCTCTAACCTTAGGTTTCTGCAAAAAAAAAAAAAAATGAAAAAAAAAAATCCGTTTTCTGTTTTATAACCTAACAGCCAGTACATGAGAAAAATGGAAAATATAGAAATAGCTAGTACTAGTCTATGTTGGTGTATGTTAACCTGCCTCTGAATTTCCAATATTCGAAAAAGGTTTTGCTCATAAAACTTGTAGATCTGTACTGTGTTGATGGCGTATAAAAATAGAGTTACAAGATTATTAGTTAATTATCACAGATTTTTTGTTGCCCCTTGTTTAGATAGCAAGCTCTAAACAAACAAGTAAAGAATTTCGACCGTATTGTAATTAGTAGTGATGAATGTTATTCTTGATTGTTATGTATTTCTGACTTCTGTGTATAACTGTATATGATACATATATTTGTTAATTAAAAAATGGCCAAGAATTATATGCATTTCTCTTGATAGTTAAGAAGAATTGTCTCAGTTTTACATGTTCGCTCATTTATTATTTAACGATTTTTAAATATAACCTTACAAATAATTAGACAGAATGTCATCAATAAAAAACATCATATGTACAAAAATAATCAGCAATCATATCTAATTATATATTAAAATTAATCATAAAAATTAATAATTAATATATAATACAAATTAAAAATAATTAAACTATATATAATTTTTAATATTTTAGATATTTTTTAAAAATTAATAATTAATTAATTATTATATATTTGTATATAAATATATAATAATATTTAAATAATTTTAAATACATATTTTATATGAATAATTATTTTTTTACGTACTTAATTAATATGATCGTTTATTAAAAGTTTAAATAATTACACGTACACAAAGAAGTACTAATCAGTAGTACGAAACTATACGAATATCCAAGAGATCCATAGACCACTATTTCTTTTAGATTTGATATATTCCTCTTTGCTTTTATCTGTGTTCTGGTGAGGACTGTTCCAAAATTTTGTTGTTTTTTTCTATGGCGGTTATATTGGTAAACAAAAAAGTATTGAAGGAATAATATTATTTAATTAATGGAATTTTCTTGCACATTAACAGCTATGGGTTGGTGTTGACTGTTGAGGGGCACAGTACTGGCGTTGACTTGGCAATATGGGTTGCTGTATGTAAGTCTATTATTTTTAGGAGATCAGAGTTCTTTGATATGAAAAAGAAAAATGAAGAATATGAATAGAAAATTATAAACTATTAGATTAGAGGTTAGATTTGGGATTTGAACAAAATTTATAATTATTTTAATTTTTTGCATGATTCTTTTTCGTCTTTTTTTTTTCTTTTCAATTCACCTTAATAAACCACTTATTCTTATAGCTACAATATTATTAGATTGCATTTCAAATCTGATCTAGTACTGCAACTCCTCTAATAAAATTTTCAAGGTTTATTTTATACATACATTTTTGAGATCATTTCCAATTAATTTGTATGGGCTCTTATAATAGTATCATATATATACAAATTAAATGCCAAAATGGTTTTTAGCCTCTCTTTTTTTTGGACTTCACATTTTTAGCCTTTAAATGCAGTGAATTTGTTGTAAAAGTTTTCCTACTGAATAACTTTTTCGGTATAGTAGATCAGAAAAATTTGGTAATGTTAATCTACTACAACTAAAAAAGGAAGAGACGGGGTTTTTTTGGGCGGGTTGCTGCGGTTTCTAAACCCAATCCGTGGTTGTTTTAAAAAAAGCGCAGCTAGGACAATCTTTTTTTATTTTTTTTTGACAGTTGGATTGGACACAAATATTTTTTTTTTTCATTTTAACGCATGAGGGGAATCGATCCCCTGCCATTAGAGAGTGCAGCATTTTTGTGGGAGCAAGCTCATCACTGGGCCACTGCCCCAGCTGCTAAACTCTAAACCTTAAATTGTCTCAATATTAATGTCAATGATAATAACCAACACAATATCTTTAACATTTTTTTAAAAGAAAAAACTATTTCCTAAATCCTAATACTTCACTATATTTTTTTTTTACACAGATTTGGCCCAAACAGCCAAACCCACCCACCTCACACAAGCCCAAACCTATTACTACCCGAACAACCCCTCAAATCCTATCGTATATAACAATCCCCAACAACCAATACAACCAAAGGACACCAATTCCTCTTATCCTATCAATACCATTAACATGAACCCTAGCTAAACACAACATACAATACGCACAAATATCACAGACTCCACCAACAACAACAAACCACACCAAAGATCTACACATCACCAAAAGAAATTCAAATAAATAAAGACCAAAAGCACGAGCAAAAACTAAAGCATAGGGCTTGATGAATCTAGTTGGCTAGATTCAGTCAAGTTCAAGTCACAACCTTGGTATACTTCTCGATTCAAGATTGATAAGATTCAAAATTGATGGTGGCGGGTTGAAGGACCAGGACGAAGGTAGGACGCCAACAGCTTCTTGTTTCGCAATTTCATGAACCAGTGTACTGCCCTCTCCCAAATATCTTCTAATACAGCATCAATATCTGGAATGCATCTTCTTGATTTTACTGCTTGCACTAAGTTTGAACAATCAGTTTCAAAAAGAATTTTTTCCATTCTCAGATTTCTTGCGATAAGCATTGCCTCCCTTAGCGCTACTGCTTCAGCTGCCAGAGGTGATGAACATTGGGTTCCTGATGCTGATGCTGTCAAGAGTCTCCCACGATTATCCCTAAAAGCAACTGCTATCGTGCTCCTACCTGAGGCTAGAGAGAAGGAAGCATCAGTATTGCACTTAATCCATCCAAATGGAGGTGAACGCCAGGTAATCCTCTCTCTAGGTCTTCTAACAAGATCATTGCTCTAATTAGAGGTCCTAATTCCTGCATTGAAATCATTCTCAACAGTCTTTTCTTTAATAATTGTTAAAACAGGGTTGGGAATCTGTTTCTGAAAATAAGCTCTGTTCTTTTCTTTCCAGATTTCCCATATTAAACAACTTAATTTTCTACTATAAAACTTGTAATCACTTCCATAATTTCTTTTCAAAACATTAATGTTATCCTCAAATCAAACACCAAAAGAACTGATTTTGCTTGGGCTAGGACAAATTTGGATTTGAGATCCAAACCAAACTGCCCTAGTCCAAGGACAAAGCAGTAAGCAATGTTCCACTGTCTCCAATTTCTGCAAACAAATAGGGCAAATGGGAACTTTAGTTAGTCTTTTTACAAAAAAGATTTTCAGCAACAGGGATGATATTATTTATAGTTCTCCACAAAAAATTTTTGATCTTAGTTGGCAATTCAAGGCTCTATATTTCCTTCCATATGCTACTATGTTGTCTGCTAGATGAAGGTTTCAAAATGGTTTCGTTTCTCATTTTTTCAAACAAAACTTTGTATCGAGATTTAACATTATACTCTCCATTATTGCTATGGTCCCAAATAAACTTATCATTTCTTTTAATCCTGCTAATTGGGGTTTTCAGAATGTATGTATGAAGGTTTTCATCAAAATATTCTTTGATTTTATTTATATCCCAATTTCCTTCCTCTGTTAAAATGTCACATACATTCTGAATACCCTCTTTTCTGATCAAGACATTGCCTTTATATCCCAAAATCCAATTATCTTTAGCCATATTGATACTCTCTCCATTTTCCAATAGACCACCTGCCAAAACTTTTCAAAATGTTTCTTCCTTCAATCAAACTTTTCCAAACCCAAGATACATTATTTCCTTTTTTCACTTCCCAAAAAGGTGAACTACCACAGTACTTACACTAAAATAAATTCTTAGGTTTCTGTCGGATTTTCCGTCGAATTTTATCAAAAATTTTGACGGCTGATAATTTTCCGTTGGATTTTCCGTCAGACATGCAGTTGACGATAAACGGCTCGACGGAAACTTTTTTTCGTCGGATTTTGTGCCTCCAACGGAAATTTCTGTCGGATCTTACCCGACGGTAAAGGTTTGACCGCAGTTGATTATTGGTTTTAGATTTCCGTCCAATTCTATTCCGACAGTACTGAATCCGACGGAAAAAAGTGGTCGTAAAAAATAACAATCCGACGGAAAATTCGACGGAATGTACTGCTCGTCAAGGGATTTATGTCCGACGGAAAATCCGACGGAAATACTGAACCAGGTTTAAAAAAACCTTTTTTGAATTTTTTAACCCTCTGTTGCATAATTTAAATGTAACACCAGAAATAAAAGTCAGCAATCCCAAATGAAAGTCAGCAATCCCAAATGAAGTCAGCAATCCCAAATGATCATCCATCAAATATGGAAAAAATCCGACGAACTTAAAAAAAATCCATAAATTAACACAACGGAAAACAAAATCTAAACTAGCTATGCTTCCTTATAATCATCATCATCATCCGCTGGACCCTAATCAGGCTGGGCTGGTGGTGGTGGTGGTGGTGGACGAGGTGGCAATAGTGGTGCAGTGGAAGAGCCGCCCGATCCACCCCGCGCAGTAATGCTGATCGCAGGGTGTAGGGGATCGTAATAGGTAGCCATCTGGCACTGCATCTCCTCCAGGCGCCGTAGCTACTCTTCTGCCCGCGCATCCCTCGCAGCTAGGGTCTCCTTCAGACTACGGACCTCATCTGCCTGCGCAGCCCTGTCAGCTAGGGTCTCCCTCAGACTACGGACCTCATCTATCTGCTGCTGCAGCGCCTCCCCCTGAGTCTGGAGGCTATGCGTGAGGTTTTGGTCCTGCTCTCTCAAGTCCACAACCTCCACATCGACTGGGCCTGCTTAGCTGCAGGTGGCAAAGGCAGAGGAACCTCTGTAGCCGGATCTAAGGAGAGATGAGGTGAAGAAGCCACCGGCCCCATAAACCCGGTTCTTGCATGGCTCAGACAGCGTTTGACGCCACACAACGTCCGGGTCAACTGTGCCAGTAGTCTCATCACCCTCCTCCTGCGCCTGTTGGGTTGCTTGTTCGAAGTTGGCAGAAAACTCCGTCTGTATAAAATAAACATGTGAAGTTTAATATGATAAAGCATTAAATAAATCAGAAATTAAATTCAACGATCCATTACAAGTGCACAAATAAGTGAAACATACATACCAACAAGTCATCAGCACACTTCTCCACAATTGATCTATCCCGCTATAGTGTGTGGGTTTCCCTGAATACTTCAGCTTCAGTCGGTGGGCGATCCAATGACCTCGTCTACAAAAAAAGTTAAGTTGACAACATACAATTAACTTGCAAATTAAAGTATTAAAGAAGAGTTGAACTTGTATTACCATCCGTGCACAAGTCTTGGGAATGGTCGCAGAACCCCCGGTGTACAGGCAGCCACCCTTCGGCGAGGCTCGATTCACTTTGCAAACTCCAGAACGCTTTAGAAAACTAGGATCAGTCGCGAACCTGTGCAGCAGCCGCTCCCTGAGAGTCTCACTAAGCCACTTGAGCCTTTGCAGCTCACCGCCACGGAAGTCTCGCATGATCTGCTGGTAGCGCCTTCCCGCGCGGTAATCGAAGGATTTCCTAATCTGTTTATCCTCTTCTTGGGGCCACGTAAACCCTTCCAGCAAGTTAATACACCTACGTTAGACCACAGT
Organism: Stylosanthes scabra; assembly: GCA_036250425.1. NCBI lineage: Eukaryota > Viridiplantae > Streptophyta > Magnoliopsida > Fabales > Fabaceae > Stylosanthes > Stylosanthes scabra. Next base: position 139,237 of record JASCZI010000045.1, read on the forward strand.
TTTATAAACCAAGATAATCAAAACGAAATAAGATAAGGTAAGTATCCCCTATCGCCCACTTCTCAAACCACCGCTTCTGAACATCAGCGGGAACCTCGGAGTAATTTAACTAAGGCTCGTTCAGCATTAGCTCAATGACATCAGAAATAGCTTGCATGCACACATTATTATCAGGATTAAAGCTGAAGATAAATCAATTAGCCTTTGCAGTAGATAACATAATCAAGTATGCAAATTCTATGAATAGTTCATTGATCAAATAAATGTGCGTATACATACCCTTTCTGACCGTCCCATGTGATGGGAATCTGTTCGACTTGCTGGGTGGGGGGAACCGGCTGATACGCATGCGACGAATCCGCATGCAGCTGCGGCGACGGATCAACCTGAGGGGGATCAGTCGGCGGGTGCTATGTCGATGGAGCAGGTGGGGAGGTATGGTGGGAGCAACCTGCGAAACACTCGGGGTCGACATGGAGGGTGATGGGGTGGCAGTAGGCTCCGAGCTAGGAGCCGGTCTCCCTCAACCTCGACCGCGACTGCCGGAGGACTGTGAAGATCCTTTGCCTCTGATGCGTGTGCATCATTGATGGTTTTAGGCCCTAATTTCATGTGCTTTTAAAGGTAATTTAGCTTAATACTCAAGTAAATATATTTAAATTATAATCATTTACTATCTTGAGTGTTTTGCTATATTTTACAGGAATTGACAAAGAAAAGGAATTAGGAGCAAAGCATAATTTAAAGAAGAAGAAAAAGTGAAGAACTATGGAGTTTTTGACACTGGGTATCGATACCCAGCCTCATGATATCGATATCCAAGCACCAAGCTAGCCCATGTCACGCCCAAGCATGGCCTAGGCGTGATCCAAGGCCTCAAATGGCACCATGACCGCGCCCTAGGCGTGGCTTTCACCACTCACCACGCCTAGATGTGGCACGAGCCCAAAACCATGCCAAGATCAAGTCAAGGCGTGGCCAAGGCATGAACCTCAATCAATGACCGCGCTAGCACCATGCCTCAGCGTGGTTAAGGCGTGACAGAGGGCCCAATGACCGCGCCTCACTCATGCCACAGCGTGAGCCAGGCGTGACTCCTCCTCAAGCATCAAGACCCAACATGATTTACTCCCCTTAAGCCCAACTCTGCAAGATGATCCGATCAGTGATGTAATTCTAGGTTTAGTAATCATTATAAATAGGTTAGTTTAGGTTAATTA
>JASCZI010000045.1:158649-177229 GCA_036250425.1 Stylosanthes scabra
AAGCTAAGGGTAAAATGGTCCTAAAACCTGAGTTGTAAGTAAAACTGATTTAATGGTGAATAAAGATGTATTTTAGAATGATAATGGCGCTTTTTTGAGTCAAAAAGAATAAAAGATGAAAAAGATAATGAATTTATACTAAGTTGAGTTAAAACCGAAAAGTTAAGAAAACTCCTAAATTAGAAGATGATAGTATATTCATAATAAATCTTTAACAAGTGAAAAGATAGAGAATAATGATATGATATGAGTGCTGGAATATTAATAAATGTTAAAAGACACCAAGATGATAAAAAAATGGTGAGACGGTTAGTAAACCGGTTAAACCGATAAGCCGAAAGAGTGAAAGAAAGCTAAACCGGAGGCTAAGACTATCATGATGATATAAGCTCCGAGTATTGAGACTGAGAAAGTGATAATGCGTATAACTAATATAATAATTGAGTCCCAAGGTGTGGTCAAAATAACCTTAGATGTGACGGTTGAGATCGATTCGGTTTGGTCGGCGATGGTATGGGACACGATGATCGAACCGGGTTTTTCTTTCGGGGAATGGTTCATGGTTCTGAATCGGTTGACCCCTTGAGAAGGATTGGTGAGGCAACCGACCAAGCATCGGTTCTATCGGGCTTGGGTCACTGTCAAACCGGTTGATTCAGCTAAGTCATGTAGACCGAAGGCTAATCCGGCTACAAAGATGCTACTCCGGCTAACGGTTCAGAGGAACGAACCGGTGAGATGCTAAGAGCTATGAGACGAAGTGATGGCTATGTGCTAAAGCCAATGAAAGGCTAAGAGTTAAGGCTAAGAAGAGCCGAGTACAAGGGCTGGGTGTTATCCCACTTGTCTGATAATGAAAGCTGAAGGGCTAGCTACCTGAGAGGCTATAATGATCATCATGTTCCCCTGTCGATGCGGTTTCTTGCTTTATAAAGTTTGCTGGTGACGGGATCCTCACCATGATTATTGAAAGTACCAAGGGTACCTTATGCCACCAGTTCTAGCTGAAGGAACTTGGTTGGGCTACATGTTCTAGCTGAAGAAACATGGCCGCTTTGGGTAGCTGAAGCCCAAGACATTCGACAGTGGTGAACCATACTTGGGCTTGATCCTAAGTAATCGTCGGGTGCGGGAAGTAAACCGACGCATGAGCTCATGGCCTGCATTTAGGAACAGGTATGCATCATATTGTGTGTGATTGCATTATTGATTGTGTGTGCTTTACTTATGCTTTGACTACTTGACTACTTGCTACCTACGTGACGTCAGCCCCTAGGATAGATTAGTTGCCCTCGTGATACCCCAAGCTGGGAACGTTAGGTTCTCACCCCCTTCTTCTTACACTACTCAGGATCTCTTCTCTCCTCTATTTTCTTCACGATGAGACCGATTGCACCCTTCTCTCCACGACCGGCTGCATCCCCCTAGTTCATCGACCTCTTCGGGATCTGTTGGCAGTGTTCATCGGGAACGCTCGCGTTCACCGCGTACGCCTTTGCCGCCAATGGCTCCGGCTCCGGTTCCGGGCCCAGTGTACCCTGTGCCGCGTACCCCCATGTGCGATGCCCGACGTTATCGCAGTCTCTTTCCTCGTCGTAAAGTGGCACCACCTACTCCTCCTCCTCCTTCACCTCTGCCGAGTGACGATGAACCATTTGCCGAGACGTACGATTCGGCAGCAAAGATGGTGGGAGACTCCGATGAGCCTTACGTTGCCGAGTGAGTGCTTCACGGAGCCCCCGAGGCTTATTATTCTGAAACTTCATATGGATCGGAGCGCGAGTACTGATTCGGCACCTTCTAGTCACCATTCTTCCGGTAGTTCCTCCGATAGTGTGTCTCTAGGTTATGGATCTGCCTCTAGTGGATCGGCTAGCGATGGAGCATCAGATGATGATCTGGTGAACCGTTACTTTACCGGGACATTTCCTCCGCCTTAGAATGGCAGGTGTTATAGGGTGGTAGTCTTAGTTCCTCACGAACTTTTAGCATAGTACGAGGACCAGGCTAGTTAGTCAGGATGGACTTAGCTAGGTGACCTTTGCTGGGGTCGAGTTCATTCCTGTAGGGTGTTTATTCGTGTTGTACTCTCTCCCTCCTGTATTTCTTCTGTTGGTCTTTTGGTGCCGGTGGTACCTTTTCTTTGAGTCTGTGAACCCGATTAAGGAATTTTGATTATTTGTTTACTTACTTGTTTCTTTATATATATATATGGTATTTAAATGTTTAATCTTGTTTATGAATTCGAAGGATATATTGCTGCTACCGTTACATTTTAACACGACAGCCTTGTAAGTTTTGAAATTTTAGAGTTAGGGTTTTTAGTGACATTTTGGTGGTAGGTGTGATCATGACATACCGAAAGTCGGGGTGTTACAGGACTCGTAGCTAAGGTCATTTGCCCATTTCACCCCACAGCCAAGACACTATGGGACTTTACTCGCTAATTGTGGAAATCATAAAAGCATGAAAATAAATTGGCAGCATAACAGTATGAAAAAGCGTAGATTGCAGGAAAATAAACGGACAGAATAACGGTAAAGTAATTTGATTAAAACGTAAGTTTGACAGAATAATAGTAATTTAAACAAACAAACAATAAAAATAAAATGACTGGCTGGTGAATGGGCAATAAACCTAGAATGGAACCCTAAATACTAAGCTAAATGTGGAAGTGGGCTCCCTTGAAATGGTGAAAGGCTCCTCTATTTATAGATGCTGGAATTGACCTATGCGTACGCATAGAAGCTCTGAATGGGTACGCATAGGTGTCCGTTCTGCCAAATAGGCGTGCCGCCCAAGGCCAGGATGCGTACGCATGGCTTCCTTGATATGTACGCATAGGCTCCAGCTTTAGCCTTCTAGGTTTTGTTGCGATCCTTTCGTTCCTTCCGCTCTCTCCGGCCACTTTCGCTCCGAACTTTGCCTGTTAAATCCTGAAACACTTAAGCACACATATCAAGGCATCGTGCAGAACGAGAAACAGTTTAAAACACAGTAAATATTGGCCGAAATAGCAGATAATTACAATTAAAGCCCTAAGAAACTACTAAGTGCAATTAGACCTATTTTGCTAGTGTTTAAGTGATGAAAGGGTGATAATTAGTCAATTAATACTATGAAATTACCCATCGAAACGGGTTTCATCACCTCCCCACACTTAAATCTTGGCATTTCCTCATGCCCAATTAAATCAAATATAGAGGAGTAAACACCAATGATGTGATGGAATAAGTATGCATACATAGATGAAAACCAAAAAATGTGCGAAGAATGGGCAAAGAGCACTGCAGCAAGTGCTAACCCAACCGAACGGTTTAAGCTCACAAAAAGATACAATTGATTTCACACAGCACAAAGGTTCACCAAGCACAAAATCAAGGAATAAGAACCTTACCTGGTCGTGTTTACGCTCATCACTCAGTGTATCGAGTTAAAAAGGCTCTCGGTTCCCATCCAACTCCTGCTTTTCTTGACTTTCCTTTCATCTCGTCAATCCATGCTGCTGTGTATACCTGTGTAATAATCAGAAAGGTCTTTCTGGGCTTGTAACAGGGCTAGGCCGAAGGTTCGGAAGTATTAATTTGGGAAAGGTGCGCTAAATGTTTGAACATTCTGATTAATCCAAGACACCTATCTTGATGTTCTTCACTCTATTCCTGCATCCCCATTTTGTTTCCATGACATGCACTTCTTCTTTTTGTTGCATGGCACTCGTATTTATCTGTGTTTTCTGCAACTTTGCTGCTTGGGAATGGCAAGGGTTCTTTTTCGGAACTTTTCTTCTTTTGAATTTTTCATTCCCTTGCCATTCCTTTTGATTTTTGTGTGAGTGTCTTTCTTTTTAGTGCTTCAATGCATACATGTGCCCTCCAAATACCTTTGATTTCTTTTTGGAGTTCTCCCTTCTTTTCATCCTTCACACAAATAGTTCTTCTTGTTCCCTTTCTTTTCTTCTTTCTAAAAAGCAAAATCACCTTGCTAAATCTTGGATTAATCAAAAGATCAAGTAGGGTAGTGCACTGGTTTTTCACCTTTTTGAGGCTGGATGTTAGGCTATTATAAGAACAAAAGGGATACAAAGCTCAAAGTTCTGGTGCAAGGGATAAATTTATAGGGTAAGGCTTTATTTGGTTAGTGGGCTAAAACAAAGAAAGCTTAAATCATGTGAATACACAGAATATAAATAGCAACAGACGTGGAGAATCAGACAAGGCAAAAATCACAGTCATAGGAATGGAAATAACACACAAGAAGGAAAATAAGTGGTAAAAATGATCACTTCAATTAGGCTCAAAACTCACATGGTTTGTGTGTTCTTTTCCTTTCATCTATGCTTGGATGATTATTACGAGTGTGAAAATCAATTTCGGTTAAAGCATTTTGAAAAATTTTTGGGTGGGTCCCCAAAAAGAAAAAGCAACAGTTTACGAAAACCTAATACATAGCATAATATTCACATATAGCATGTATTCACAGATAGAGAGTTAGTCACTACCAAGTTCTACAAAGGATAAAAAAAATATAAACAAGAAAATATAAACATAGTAAGGATCAGAAAGTTGGAAAATGTGACCCTTGTGCTTTTACGTCGTATATGCAGCTTTACAATATGTTTCCCATCCCCACACTTGAAAATTGCACGGTCCTCTGTGCAAGGGGAGGTATATACCCACCTAATCATCATCATCACACGACGGGCTATGAGGGGGAGTGAGCTCCAAGTAATCCACGAAGTCCTCGTGGTCCATAAGATTGATGTCCTCTTCTTCTTCTTCTTCTTCTTCTTCTTCTTCTTCTTCTTCTTCTGCCCAGCCGAATGCCATCTCCTGGTCATCCTCTTCTTGCTCTTCACCATGGTTTCCCCCTTCTTGACCTTCATCCTGTTCCATGGGTTCAGGTTGCTCCTCCTGAGGCTCTTCTTCTGGTTCTTCCTCAGGATCCTCTTCAGGATCCTCCTCAGGATCTTCCTCGGGATCCTCCTCGGGATCTTCTTCCGGCTCCTCCTCAGGATCCTCCTCGGGATCCTCTTCCGGTTCCTCTTTAGGATCCTCCTCGAGATCTTCTTCCAGTTCTCCAATTCCCGCCCCCTCTCCCGGAACATATTCTGGAACTTGTTCCTAGTCAGAGTCGCTGCTGATATCAACAACCTCATTATCATGAGGTGTGGCATTCGCGGGTCCGGCCTCGTCCCTAGCTCAACGGGCTCTCAATGCAACTAATCTCATCGAGAAGCGAGAAGGTGGTGGGTAAACTTTCCTAGGAGCCATCTGCAAATATTAAAGCACAAGAATAGGGAGTGAGCTTTTTCTAATTTTACCATTAACAATCATGTAATATCTAACATGGTTACATTAAGCACGAAAAAATTATTACCTTGTTATATTTTATAAAAAATTGTTAAACAGTATTAATCAAATATTCAGTATGAAATGCTCATTCAAGTAGGTGCTGATGCATAATAATATTTAATTTTATATGCAATTGATATGTGGAGTTGGCATGTAAGTTAACATACAAAATTCATGAAAAAGAGCTTGGCATCATTTAATAAACTAGCGTGCAATTCCAAAATTACATAAGCTAGCATCCTACATAAATTCTCCCTAACATAGGCAACACAAGAGCAAACATAGAAGCATACAAAAGAGTCATCTAAGCCTATTTCTAACCATTATTAATTATTATTAAACTAAATCCTAACATGCAAACTAATTACTCTAAACTACTCTAACTATCAACTCTAAATTAGCTAACTAACTAACTAAAACATTAAATAATAATTAAAAAGAGAATGGAAAGAAAACTTACTTGGATTGGTGATGAGAGGAAAGAAGGAAGAAGATAAGAGAAAAAGAATGAGAATGATGGCCTTTTATAGGCGCTGATGCGCGGCCTATGCGTGTCGGATGCGTACGCATAGGAGCTATGCGTACGCATCAAGGTGACTTTTCACTTACCATATTCCCACACATTGGATGCGTGCGCAAGGAGCTTCTTGATGCGTACGCATCAAGATATGATTATTATTATTTTTTTAAATAATAATACCCTAAGACTTATCTAATTGTATTTTAATCACATTAGGCACATTTAATCAAGCAAATTTAACAATTAGATAAGATTAGAGTTAGATAGATATTACCTCGGTGGGTTGTCTCCCACCTAACACTTTTGTCTAACGTCCTTAAGTTGGACGTGCCAGTGTTGGTTCTGTTACTTCCATTTGGAGTTGTTCCTTACCAAGTGCGCATCTGCTCCTTTGTTGTGGTAAAGAATTTGTTCCATCTCATTCAGTATTTCCGTAACACTCAGGCAATCTGCTTGTGATCTATCCGCTTCTTTCTTGTGATTCTTCTGTTCTATCTAGCATCTTTCTTTCGACTCTTTCTCCATTTCTTTCTTTCCTAAACCCTCTTCTTTTTTCAGCTTTTGCAGTAGTTCTCTTATCAATGCCTCGATCATTCCTATCTGAGCTGATTCTTTACCTCGCATCCTTCCGTCGTCTTGACGGTTCTTCTTCTTTGGAGGAGGTGTAATCTGGAATGTCTCTGTGGTCTTTCCTGACGAGAACGAGAAGATGTCATCGTCATAAGTCAATTTAAATCCGCTTGTTTTTAAGAACGGCCTCCCTAACAGAACTTGGGGATGTCCCTTTTCTCCCGGTGGTGGCTTGATGACATGGAAGTCTGTAGGAATCACGAGCTTCCCTATCTTTACCATCACATCTTCAACAATTCCAGCCGCCGACACAATGCTACAATCAGCAGTAGAAAACGTCTGTGGTCGTTTTCATAGGTCCCAACTCTAATGCTTCGTACAATGCATGGGGCATTATATTTTCACAGGCCCCGGGGTCGCACAGACAGCTCAGAATTTCAAATCCCTTGATCTTGCAGGTGACTAGGCATTGGCCTGGGTCTTCGCATTTAGTCGGGAGCTCTTCTTCATCTTCCTTTTTGTTACAGATTATGTTAATGGACAACATCTCCCCTTGATCATTCTGGGTTTCAGTCTCATTCCCCCATCCGTCTGCTAGTTCCTCTTTCTCAGACTCTTCTTCTTTATAATCACTATCAAACTCCTCACAGAAGTCCAATATCTCCCCAATGTCCTCATCCTCTTCATCCTTTGAACCAGTCACATTGATTAAACACTCATACAACTGCTGCTCGGCCTCTTCGTTGTCCGTGTCTCCAGCTTCCTTCTTGCTTTTTGGCTTGTCATTAATGGCATTGAGTCCTCCCTTTGGGTTCGGTAGAGGTTGAGACGGTAAAGGAATAGGAATAGCTGATGGAGGTTTGTGCTGAGGCTATACTTGTTGATTCATCATCTTTTGCATCAATTCTGTTATTTGGTTCAATTGAATCATGGCTTGCTTATTGAATTCTTTTGTTTCTTGATTTTCTCGTTGGAGAACTCGGAGGATTTCATCTTGGCTCATCTGTTGGTTGTTTGTTGGATGGTATTGTTGACGGTTGTAAGGGGGCTGATATCTAGTGTTCTGATTATTTTGCAGCTGATTGTAGTTGTAGGGTTGTCTTGGTTGGTTCTGTTGAGGTGGACTCATTGGTTTGGTTGTTCTTCTCTCCACCCTTGCATATAGTATTGTTTGTTGTAGGGTGGTATTGCGGTGACTCTATAGAAGTTGTGGGTTGATGCCACCACATTGTCTTCCTGGAGTTGTGGACACTCATCTTTGTGGTGAGAATTGCAGGAGCAAATCCCACAATACTTGATCGATTCCTGCCGGGAGTTGTCCGTTTGACGTTTTAACAACATTGGGGTCGCTTGTTGCCCTTCCTTAATTTCCTTTAACATGGCTGCGATATCAACCAACGATTTGGCTAGCACTGTGGATTCAGAGGGAGCTATCTCATAGACACCTTTACTCCTTGCTCTATTGTTGAAGTGCTGATTGGCATCAGCCACTGTTTCAATCATTTCCCATGCCTCTTCCGGTGTCTTGTTCATCATAGCTCCCCCACTGGAAGCGTCGATCATCGCCTTGTCAGTGGGTGTCAATCCTTCGCAGAAGTAGTTAATGAGCAGGAAATCGGATATAGAGTGATGGGGGGCACGATGCGAGCAACTTCTTGAACCGCTCGTAATACTCGTGCAGAGTTTCCCCATGAAGTTGTGTAATCCCAGAGATTTTCTTTCTGATGGCATTTGTCTTGGAAGGTGGAAAGTACATTTCTAAGAACCTCTTCTTGAAGGTTGACCAATCGGAAGTCACGTCGCCAGGCAGGGTGCGATACCAATCCTTCGCCCTATCGTCTAGAGAGAAAGGCAAAGCGAAGGCCTTTACTGCATTCTCATCACCGCCGATCCTTCTGGTGGTGGCACATATAACCTCAAAGTCCTTAATGTGCTTGATGGGGTCTTCACCAGGTCTGCCACAGAATTTCGGCAGAAGGTTTATCAACCCAGACTTGAGTTCGAAGTTTGCATTGAGTTCAAGGAATCTGTTGGGCTGGTTGTCGAAGGCTGTGCTTGCACCACCCAACTGTTTGAAAGTTAGTCGTTCTGTCATGGTAGGGGTACCTGAAACAGAAGAACTTGATTGTGTATCAGAGTCGAAACTAGATTCAAAAAAATAAAAAGGATTGTTATCTAATGCCAGTGTCGCAAGTTCAGCTCGGCGTCTGGCTTGCCTTGTTCGGCATAAAGTTCGTTCGATTTCGGGATCAAACAACAGCGAACCAGGATCCGAATGCGACCTTAGCATACAAATAACAATGCAAAAAGAAAAACAAAACAATATGTACAGTATTCACAGACAATAAAAAATAAACAAATATTCCGCTTCCCCAGCAACGGCGCCAAAAACGTGACACGCCCGCTCGGGTGGGGGAACTTTCGTCGTTGTGGTTGAAAGCTCCTTATCCCTCGCAGGCCGTGTCGGAACGTTTAAAAAGTGTCACAGGGGTGCAACCAAAATATCGAGTACGAGACTCGGGTCGTTCTGCTCAGGAAGCGAAATGGAAAGTTTATTTTTTATTGGGGTTTGGTTGCAGTTGATTTAGTTTGAAAGCAGTTCGCAGTTTGAAAGCAGGTAAATAACAATGATAATAAAAGAGTATCCCGGCTGTGGGTTGAAATACTGTGCATCTCTATGATCACTGTTACGTCCCAGATCGATTAAACGCCCTCTAGGAGTATCCCCGCTTGCGAGTTACACCAGTAACACGGATTTACTCGAATTCATCGTGGGATCAGTACCTCACAGTTGGTATGCTAAGGATACGCAGAGGATTAACTTCTCCACTCTACCCTGGGTGGTGTGTTCCTCCTACGTGACAGCTCATCCGACCTGGGACATAGCAGCGATTATAGGGATGCACAGTATTTCAACCCGTAGCCGGGGCACTCTTTTATTATTTCTGCTTTTACCTGCTTTATTTGCTTTCAAACTGCGAACTGCTTTCAAACCAACTCAACTGAAACCAAACCCCGATCAGAAATAAACTTTCCAGTTCTGCTTCCTAGGGAGAACGACCCGAGTCTCGTACTCGATATTTCAAACTTGGTTGCACCATGTGACACTCTTTTCTAAACGTTCTGACACCGCTTGCGAGGGATAAGGGCTTTCAAATACAACGACGAAAGCCCCCGCCCCGAGCGGGCGTGTCACCTTATCAGATTGTCCTTCTCCCTTTCTCTTCTTCTGGCTCTCAATTGTGTTGTCACATATGCTTTTATACTCCATGCCTTCACTAATCTGCACTTGTTTATAATCTTGCCATTTTCTTTTTAGGTTCAAAACATTCTCCATGTAGATTGCGAGCTCCATTCCTTGTTTTACATTTTCCTCTTGCTACTTTTGGTCCTGCTCTTCAGCTGCGCCATCTTCAGAATCTTCCGGCATCTCCACAATATACACATTTTCAGGTTTGGCTTTGTACCTCTTCATCTTTCTTTGAGTATCCTTTTCTGCTATGATTATTTCTTTTCCTTTTCCCTGCTGCTGTTGTTGGTTATTGTTGACTTCTTTTTGGTCTTGCATTTCTTCCAGTTGTTTTATCTTGAATGTCTCAGCTTCAATGATTAATACTTCATCATTGTCTGTATTTGCAATAGTCACTTTTTTCTCTTTCTTCTTAAATTCTTCAATAACCCCCCTATTGGTTGACTGCTCTCCTCTGTTCTGCTTTCCATGCTCATCTTTGTCTCTATTGTATTTTGGTCAACTAAATATGAATTATCGTTCACTTGTTTTGCTTTGCCTGACATTTTCTCCTTTATCTTTGCCCATCTGGCTCTACATCTGTTCATTGTAAATCTTATTTCTTGGCTCTGATCCACCTTATCATTCTCTTGTTGTTTTTCTTCCTCCACCTGCATCTCATCTTCCTCTTCTGCCAGTTTTTCCTTTGAAACTTGTACTTCTATACCTTTGTTCATCTCTTGGCCAGAATTGATTTCATCTAATCACATGCCTTCTTCTCTGAAGTTGCCACTTTCACCACCTTTAGCCCTGCTTATGTATTCCATCCTTTCTGAACTTCCTTCACTCCCTGTTTCTTGACCACTATTTTGTTGCATCTGGTTTAGTGTTACGTCTTCAAAATCAAACCCATCTACTGCTTTTGCTCTGTTAACACCTAACCCCGGTCCATATCTAGGAGTTTTGTTGTCTCGTACTGATAAAGCGATGGGATATGTACACTCCTTTCTTGCATGACCCAATCTTCCACAATTGTAGCAGTAGCACTCCATGATTCTTTCATTTTAAATTCTATCCATACCTTGTGGTCTCTCGAAACTCTCATCCAGCAACCGGTAGGTAGCGGTAAGGATATGCCTAGTCGAATCTTTGCTCTCAGAAAAGTCCTCAACAGAATTTTGTTCTTCCAAGGGTTTTCGATCTCCATCACCTTTTCCAGCGACAATTCCAGCTTTTCTGCATTCTTCTTTGACATGCAATCCAAAACTTAAAATATATTTAATATGTTTTATATACAGTGATAAATCCAATATAAGGTCAAACACATCAATAAGTATTTAATTTGCATACTTTCCTAACATGTAAATATATATAAATCAATCCTAAAATAGAATTAGAAAAGAGGTTTGCTTCTAATATTTAACTAGATTGAGAGCTTATAATAAGCATCAACTAGTTCAATTATAAAACTTTTTAAGTGTGAGATGGTTCATTTTGTTGAGGCTTATTGCTAGAAGAAGAAGATGGCGTTTTCTCTTTGGCTAATTCAAAATCTTCAACCTAAAAATTTAAAATAAAAAAGATATATTAGAATAAAATAGAAACTAACTAACAAAATATTTCATTAAAGAGACTTTTATGCTTCGATGGCAATATTAGCACGCATAACCCTTGAACAACAAAAGAATCCAAAAAAAATAAGTATTGGGAATCAGACCAACTTTATTTCACTGCTAAATAATCAAACAATCCATTTTAATAAATAGTAGATTTATATTGTAATCCAAATAAAAATTTAATGAAAGATTTTTTTTAATAAAAAAGGTGAATAATATTTACCCCATTGTTTGATGCGGTAGGAAAGTTATGTGACACTTTTTCACTCATGTAATGATTGATAAAGTAACATACTTGGGTTTTTAATAATTTTATTGTTGCTTTATATGTGACACTTTTTCACTCATGTAATGATTGATAAAGTAACATACTTGGGTTTTTAATAATTTTATTGTTGCTTTATATGTGACACTTTTTCACTCATGTAATGATTGATAAAGTAACATACTTGGGTTTTTAATAATTTTATTGTTGCTTTATTCTCTTTTACGAACCTTAGCCATTTCAGATTCATGCATGATTGCATGAAGAAGCCCCTGCAAAACTGCTAGAAATATAATTTTATGAGTAACACTATATGCATATGCATATGCATTTATACATTTATCCATTTCAATAAAAGTAATGCTTATTTTTTTTGTTCTGATTTAAATTTTCTATACTAAATTTTATTATTTATATGTTCAAAACTTATGTGTTTAATGTGGGAGCCTATTAAATATGAAAATACGTCAATGAATGTATGAATGTTTGTAAACTGACCTTAATTTATTCTAATTTTATAGTGTCCAAAAATAAAAATCAGCAAATTTATATTTATATAATAAAAAAATCACTTTTATAATCAAACTAAATTCACCGTTATAATCTATCAATATATTCACAATCACATAACCAAAATTTATGACCACGTACCAATAACCAAATTTATACTAGTAATAAATAAGGGTAGGCGCGGATCAGATTGGATCATATCGTATTTACACCCACAAATGTGCGGATCGGATTAGATACAGATATATCCGCAAAAATAAAAAATTTATTAAAAAGCTTATTTCTGTAATAAAGTAAATGAATAAAATTATTTTTGTCATTCTTTTAAATTTATTTACTCTTAAAATATTACTACACAAGCTTTTATTGAATAACAAAAGTAAAATAATTTAACATATATAAATAATAATTATTAATTGATATAAAATATAAGAATATATATATGTTTTGCGGATATGATCCTCATATCCGCAAATATCTACCCAAAATTCACGATCTGATCCAATTAATTTGCGAATTGAATCCGATCCGATTCGACAACTTTATAAATCAGATTGTATTCGTAATTTTAAGATCGGATTCGAATAACTACTGCAAATATGATCTATATTAATAAACTTTTCTATATTTACCTTGGCCTTGCATTAACTGAAACTTATCTTTCTTAGAATATCTAAAATTCAAGTTTTGATATCAAAATAATAGTTTTATGAATTAAGAGGGGGAGGGGGGAGAAATCTTATATTAGGCCGTTTTATATATTTGTAGCTTAAAAAATTCTTTATATATAAAATTAAAAATTAAAAACAATTGATCAACCGCTATGATTCTCGCCGGAGTACTAAATAATCAAGTCTTGTAGGGTTTTCCTCTATACATTGATTAGATTCTTTTCAATTAGTTGTAGTATTCTTTTGTTTTATTTACTAGTGAATGGTCGCGGTTGTTGATGTATATTCAATTTCATATTATTTTTAATAATGTGTTTCGGGTTAATTTATTATAACAAATAATAAGTTTGAGGTATTTTTATATATTTTATAAACACATCAATTGATTATGTTATTATGTATTTTCTGTTTGTAGAAACACAAATGATTAAAATAATCGACTGTTAGCACTTAGTAATAATAATTATCAGTTGAGCAATTTAAATTAATTATCATATGAAATAATGCGATATTTTTTATTGTTCAAAATTAATATATATTTCTAAAAAATTTTAAAAAAATTACATTGTTTGTCTCCTTATTCATTTTCCCGTCATGACACAACAAAATCTTTAGCCTTCTTTGTTGGTAACTCTTGAAACTGCCATATATTTGCCATGTGTGAAATCAGACTTCTTGAGCATGCAATCAATTAATCATCAAAGAATACTATGTGTATACTCTATACTTATTACTCAAACACATGTATGTATAAAGATAAATATATAATCTAGCTAGTACGAAACCCTCAAACATCTACTAAATCTGAATTAATATGTAATTTTGAAACCTGAAAATGACTCTATATCGAAGTTCTCTCTATTACATAAAAGATTTCGGAATTGTTAAAAATTTGTTTTAAAAAATATCTATCAACACGGGCTTACATTATAATAAATCTATCCATATCATTCTATCGATTTTCCTTGAAATACTGACACTACTATGAGTGGTTCAACCTGTCCATCCTCAAAGTGCGAGAAAATTTCATCCACTGCCTCTCCAAAAATTACGCAATTTATTTGTAGTTACTATTAAAAGAGGCAAGCATCTTTTAATAATTTAATAGTTTATATAAATTTTAAGAAAAGTGAGGCTAGTGAAAATAAATATTTATTGACAAAAATAAATAATTATTAAAAAATAACAATAAAATAGAAGCCAGTCATCAAATAATTTATTCAATATCTTTGATTATAACGACCATTTGTTTTGTTTTAATTTCTTTCCTCGTCACAACTTCTCTTGGCTCCTGTTTATCCACCACTTCACCGTGAAGTCTGTGCGAATTTATGAATCATATCGTTACCAATTTAAAAGACTTCATAATTACAACGTCGAACTAAATGAGTGCATTCCACCTAAAAGAACTTAGAAGAGTTTAACTAACCAAAAAATTTATATGAATTGGCAGATTCTGCATGTAACAATTCTGGTATGACCTTCATAACAAAAGGACACAGTTTAAAAAATAGGACTTTAACGCACTAACTGTTGTTTTCTTGCAGAAGGTTGGGATCCATTTACATATTATGGCACGCGTTTGTCTGCGAAATGAAGTTACTCATGGTATACATTTTAAACTCTTCAAGCTTACCCCTCCACTGCTTAAACAAAGATTTTGGAATCGATCCATATACTCGAGTGCCCTAGTTGTAAAATATGTAAATATTAATCTATAATATCTAAAATTTTCAAGTGGACAGATTATAACACAATAATACAATATAAAATAAAAATAACAACTTTAACATCTTGGATGATCATATCAATATTGTTGGTCTATTCCTCGTTATTCTTATCAGGCTCTTCTCACAACCAAATCAAGTACATGTTGAAGCACCAACCAAGTTTTTTAGGATAAACATCCTCAAAAAGATCAATAGCAAGAGCCATTTGATTTTAGTTTACCAAAAAAGATAATTTTGATATACCTTGCGATAGCAATCTCAAGTAGAAGGCGTATGATCATGAATTTTCTAACCCTTATATAGAATTTTTTAAAGTTGTAATTCAAATTTAAATTTAACCTGGAAAAATCTTTAAAATATTACCCAATCAAAAAAATCATTTAAAACTAACGATTCAAATTGATCTTACATATTTCAAGAAATACTTTGATTGATTTAAGCTAGAATAATATAAATTTAATTTTGGAAAGTAGCTATTTGATTTTTAATTTCAAATATTATATTTTAAATATAAATTTTTTTAAGTTGTAATTCAAATTTAAATTTAACTTGAAAAGTCTTAAGAATATTATCCAATCAAGAAAATCATTTAAAACTAACGATTCTAATTGATCTTATATATTTTAAGAAACACTTTAATTAATTGAAGTAAGAGTAATGTGAATACTTGACATAAAATTGACACACCACTTGACTTGATAATAATACGACTTATCAACTAAATACCTTAGCGCTACATTCTTTTACTGAAGTAACTAGTATATGGCCCACGCTATGTGCGGTCGTTGTATATTTCAATTTCATACTATTTTTTAAATAACATGTTTCTGGTAAACTTATTTCAACAAATTAATGAGTTTGAGGTATTTTTCGTACATTTTATAAATAACTCTATTGATTATGTATTATGTATTTTATATTTGTAAAAAGATATATATTAAAATAACTAACTGTTAGCAATAATCAACATGTGAATTCATCAACATATCGAACTGAACTCCAAGAAGAAATTTAACTAATACGGATAGTTGTAGAATGGTTATCTCCAAAGAGTATGAAAAATATGAGTTTTGTAACTAAGTTTCAGAATTAAAAAATGAAAACACAAAATTTTAGATGCAACACCCTAACATATTACGAAACTCTCGGTCCTCTACTAAATCTAGATTAATATGTAACTTTGAGACATGAAAATAATCTATACCAAAGTCCTCTCTGTCACTAAAAAATTTCAAAATTGTTTAGAAAAAAAGTTTCAAAAGATATCTAGTAACACGGGTTTACATTGTAATAAATTGATTCATATCATTCTATAGGCTTGTCTAGAAATACTGGCACATTATTATGGATGTTTAACATGTTCATAATTAAAGTGCGGAAGAAATTTATTCAATGACTCTCCGAAAAGTACGCAATTTATTTTGTGGTTACTATCAAAAGAGGCAATAATCGTTTAATAGTTTATATAAATTTTAACAAAAGTAAAGCTAGTGAAACTATATACTTATCGGCAGGAAGAATTAATTATAACAAAATATTAACAAAAGTGAAGCCAGTCAAAAAACAACTTACTCAATATCTTTCATTGTAACGGTCATTCGTTTCGTCTTAATTCCTTTGCTCGTCACAACCTCTTTGTACTCTTGCTTCTCCACCACTTCACCGATGATGTTTATGTTTAGGCATCATATGAATACCAATTTAAATGACTTCATAATTAGAATGTCAAATTAAAAGAGTGCATTTCACCTAAAAAATACTAAAAGAGCTCAACTAACAAAAAAATTCATATGAATCAACAGATTCGGCATGTAACAAATCTAGTATGATATTCATAACAAAAGGACGCAACTCAAAAGAGGGAACTTCAACGGGTTGAACGGTTGTTTTCTTGCAGAAGATTAAGATCTGTTTACATGATGTGTCACGCGTAATTGGTTTAGTGTCTGGCATAATAAAGTTACTCATGGTATACATTTTAAACTCTTTAAGTTTATCCCCTCCACTGTTTAATAAAATATTTTAAAACCAGTCCATGTACTCGAATACCCTGCTTGAAAAATAGGTAAATATTAATATATAACAAAAAAAATTTCAAGTGGACAAATTAATAAAACATAATAATACAATATCAAATTAAAATAACAACCTTAACAGCTAGGATGACCATGTCAATACTATTGGTTTCTTCCTCGTTAATCTTATCAAGCTCTTTCCACAATCGAATCAAGTACATGTTAAAACACCAATCAAGCTTCTTAAGACCATCATCCTCAAGGAAATCAATAGCAAGAGCTATTTGATTTTTATTTGCCAAAAACAATAAATACCGTTCTAACTTATGAGTGCAATCTCAATGTTTAAATGGTATAATAATGGTATTGTAACTCTTATATAGAACATGATCAATGAATCTTTTCTTTCATTTCTTTTATTGTATCAATGTCATTTAAGCAAATTATTACTTTATATAATTTAATTTTGAAAGGTATTTATTTACTTTTGAATTCCAAATATCATACTTAAATATAGAAGTTTTTAAAGTTGTAATTCAAATTCAAATTTAACTTGGGAAGGTCTTTAAAATATTACTTAATCAAGGAAACCAGTTAAAACTAACGATTCAAATTGATCTTATATATTTTAAGAAACATTTTGATTGATTTAAAAAAGAAATCAACAACTTTAATTTTGAAAGGTACTTATTTGATCTATAATTCCAAGCATTATACTCTAAATATGCAAATTTTTAAAGTTGTAATTAAAATTTAAATTTAACATGGGAAAGTTATTAACATATTATGCAATTGGAAACGATCTAAAATTAACCATTCAAATTGATTTTATACATTTCAAGAAACAATTTGATTGATTGAAATAAACAATTCAAATTAATCTTACACATTTTAATAAACTTCTTAATCTATTAAAATATAAAAAGAATAGAGCTCTAAACTCATTGATCGCCACTTGGCGGCCTTATTCTATTGACACGTGGCAAACGTTGAATGATCACCAAGTGTCTTTGTAGAATTGGTTAAGCAATGTTAGGTCCAACAAATTAGGAAACCCTATTTAATTAAAAAAACAAAAATTCACAATTATCAAAAGATCTGATTTCATTTGAATTTAAAATTTAAAGTTGGGTGAGAAATTTAATTTGAATTTCAAACCAACATTAAACAAAAAAATAACAGAAAAGTTTTAGAAGGATTTTGGAAGAGGGGAATTAGAGAGTATGTGCGGATGAAAAAAAAAAAGCAAATTATTCCTTTTGTTTTTTTTTTACTCATTCCATTCTTCCCAATTTTGTATTTTGTATTTGGTTAATAGCAAAAATATATATAAAAAAAAAGAAAGGAGAACCAAGGAAAGAAATAAAATGAAAGGCATGGCAAAGAAGAGGCAAAAATTGTATGCTTGGAAAAAAAATAGGGCTCTAAACTCATTGATCGCTATTTGGTGACTTTATTCTATTGACACGTGACAAACATTGAATGATCGTCAAGTGTTTTTGTAGAATTGGTTAAACAATATTACCTTCTCCTTCAACAATTACTGATTTGATTATTAGTAAAAGCCTCTATGGGATTTTAAACAGAATATGAATTTATATTAGAATGATTCTAGATATATATTCATATATAGTTATTTATATAGTTGTTCACTATCCATTTCATATATATTTAACAAATATTGTCAATAATATAATTTAATTGCTTGATGTTTATTTTTAAAAAAATACTATGTATATACTTATTTTAATGTCAAATAACACCAAAAAAAAACATACAAATATGTTTTTATTTAATATTAAAATAATTATTATTCCAGGTATAGTTTAAAGTAGAATAAAATGTTAACCCGCAACGCGAACGTAATACTCTAGTTGATTGAAACAAGAGTAATATGAACACTTAGTAAAAAATTCATGCAGCACTTGGCATGAGAATAAATATCCATATCTCATTCAAATAATGTAGTCTAATCTAATCTAATGTTATATATAAAAACACACACATTAACATATTGGATTTGATGATGTGTCATCCCCACAATTTTTCATTATATATATATATATATATATATATATATATATATATATATATATATATTAT
>JASCZI010000046.1:9140-40678 GCA_036250425.1 Stylosanthes scabra
CAAAAATGAACAATAAACTGAAGAAGAAGAACATTAAACAAACAACAAAAAGAATAGCAATAAAGAAACAGAAGAAGAAAGAAGATGAAGATTAAAAAAACGAACGAAAAAACAGAAAAAAGAAGCAGAAGAGAAAGAAGAAGAAGGAAATACCTAGAAAATAAGAGAAAGAAGAGAAAAGAGAAAGAAGAAGGGAAGCAGATGAAGAGATAGAAGAGAAAGAAGAAGGGAAGCATATGAAGAGATAGAAAAAAAGAAGAAGGAAATACCTTTGACGTCGTTATTGAAAAGTCTGAATCAAATTAGGGTTTCTTTTAGGAAAAATTTGAAAGGGATAATATTGGAATAATAGAAATTATCTATGGACAAAAAGGAGATAAATTTTCATTAAAAAATCCTTGTCCATGTAGCTAATTCCCGTGTCCACCCAAGTCCTCCATGAAAAAGTGGACACAAAAGCAATAAAAATTGTCCTGGAGACAATGTATTTATTGTCCATGTCTCACTATCCAAACATGTTTTAAACACTATTGTCCATGTCTTTGTGTCTTGTCCACCCTAAACAAACACAGCCCATGGGCTATTATACTTCATTTTCTTTTTTTTTCGTACGCACACTTATTTCTATTCCCTATTTTGCACATTGATTGCTTATTTATTTTTAATAAAGAAAGTAAATACACAGTTTACAAATTTAAAATAATTGAAAGGAAACCTTGAAAATAGGAGTGCTAAATATGCATGATCTTTTTTGCTCTATTTTGTTGTAACTTCTAACCATCTTCATTTTTATTTTAATTTTTTAACTTTCAAAATTTTTGTTGTTTATTTATTTTCAATAAAAAAAGAAATAAATATCCACATATAAGTCTAAAACAATTAAAATTGAGCCTAAAAATTAGGACTTAATAACTGTCGTGGTAAACAGCTCACCCATGATAAATTCTGTTTTCTCCATTCTTATACCCTCTTACTTTTTAGGGGATCTCTGTTGACTTTCTCTTTGCCTTTAATTTCTATTGTTAATTATCATTTTCTTTAATAATATCAAATTAAGCAAATTGCATACAAATAACCTCACATTAAGCCACCTCCGTCGCGCTTAACATGCAATCATGTATCGTCGCCCCTCTCTAATAATTTGATACGTTTCGAAAATAGTTGCATTTAGTCTCTAGAATTAAATGACATGCCTCACAATTATCTAATAAGCATTTTAATTTGATTTTCTACTCTCTAATTTTTTAATTTTAAATGCCCAACTTTTTCTGCACTACTTTTTCCACAATTGGGGACTAAGGCCTCATTAAAAGCCAAAGTTATAACCTAATACTTATGATAAATTCTCAAATTACAAATAAACACTCTATTTTTGCTACTACTTTTGACAAAAATAAATTACCTATTTTAGCAGAAAATACCTCAGCTATTTCCTATCTGTGTCAAGGCCTCACTAAGTTTAAAAGATTTTTAATGCTATAATTTTTTTTTGCACATAGACAAAGCCCAACTAACACTTACCCAATCCCCAACAAGCCCATAACCCGTGACCCACTGCGAAAGCAACATTTGGGATAAATTTTGGACAAAAGTAACATTTTGGACAAGTTGCCAAAATATTTTGGACAAATTTGGGACGAAAGTAATATTTTTAAATTTCATCATAAGAGTATCATTGTTTTTGGGACCGAAGTATAGAAATATTATTTATATTATATCTGTCTACGATTTGTCCTAAATACTTTGTTTATTATATTGTTATATATATAAAATTTTCATTAAAAAAACAACATTAATAAATACGATATAGTCGTGAAACAAAAAATATCAATAATTATGCATAATTAAAAATAAATACAAAATTATTAATGATGAATTCTTTAATATATATATTATTAATTAGCATATATGACACTAAGGAACTCATAGCTTGGTGGTAGAACATACATAATTTAACCCAAAGGACATGAGTTCGAACCTTGATTTCCACAATTTACATAATAAATTTATATAAATACAGTATGGTGTACATGTGAAGAGTTAGAACACATACGAAGGACTATAGGACTATAGGTGGACAAGAGGGTTCTTGATCGGTTATTACATGGGGTTCTGTCTAAACCGTTCGATTTTTTGTATTGGGCCAATTTTGTCTGAAATTTGTTTGAGATAATCTATTCGAAATTCGTCTAAAAAATATCATAATAAGTAGAAATTTGACAAATGAACGTTCATCTAAAATTTGTTGTAAAATTGTTTGAAAAAGATTTTGGATGGAATTTCAGACGGAATATAAATTAGCAACGAGGGTTTTTGAGACGGAAAAAATTCGTCTGGATTTTGTTCCACAATGAAAATTTGTCTCTAATTTGTTTTAAATTTATCTCAATTTGTCTCAAAATATGTTCGAAAACAACAAATTTCTAGTAGTGTATCTAGATAGAGTTGTATGCCGCGTTCTATGAGGTTAAACTTGAGAAAACCCAAGTGACGAGTAGGGTTGCCTCGTGTGTTCTTGCTAGCTTATCTTATGTAGTTTCGGAGCCTTTACCACGAATCCAGTGGTTAGGATTCTCACCCCATATTGTTCAAATGTTTTTCATATTGCATGTTCCCTTTCTGGAAGACGAACGAAGTAACGAGCATAATGCATGGCCTTAGGCATTCTGCGCTGGGTATAGTTGAGTCATGAGTGCATATGGAGAGTTAGGAAAGTCTGCATTTGAAGTCATGTACTGCATGTATACAAAGCCTAAGCTTCGCAAGCTAAGAGTCTAGTCGATGAACTATTTGTACATATTTACTTTATATATTTATGAAGCGAATTTCTGTAACATAATGTGTATGGCTCTATTTTTATACGAACTTATAGCTATGTTAGCCGATTTTAAACAGCCCGTACTTACTTATATGTACAGTGAAAGTTGTCGTAATAACTTAATAACGGTTAACTCTGTCCGCGGCATAGTTTGTCAATATTAGGGTGTTATAAATAAAATGTGTTAAGTTTTTTAGAAATAATAATAAGGACATAATTGATGCAAATCGAAAACTTTATAGACAAAATTGAAACGAATTAAAACTGAGGAGTATTTTTGAAAATTTTTATAAACATCAAGGACAAAAGATATACTTCACCCAAATATCTATTGACCCAACCTATATGTACAGATCATTAAAAACAACAAAATGATCCCAGAGCAAGTCAAGCAACTAAACCAAATAGTAGCACAACCCCTTGTATCCATATGCCTTCCTATATATGTTAAACTCAGATTGGTAAAAACTCTATATAATTCCTTCAACACCTCTTAGATCCTATTTTTATTTGAGTTATTAAAAATTACATATGATGATATAATGTGCAAATGCACTATATTGTACGGATATTTTTTTCCATGATCACCTATTCATGATATAGTTTACATACATACATATGACTACAATCACATATGCAACAACTATCTCTTGAATATTATGACTACAATACCAACTACACATATGACATAACTCATCACTACAACTCTTTAACAATCCGACCTTCACAAAGTCACCAAAATTCAGATTGAAAATATATAATCTATATCTATGATCCATTTCAATCAAACCATCAATTAATACAATTTGATCAATAATAATAGTTGGACTCGAACCAATCTATACAGATTGGACTTCACATATCAAAGCAATCATTTTACAAATAAGTGCAAGCTTCAAACCGATAGAACATACCAAATTCAAATATTGATTGTTATGCTTTCAGACCAATCTTTAAGTGTAGAAATAATTAAGTTCACAATCATAACAACACACAAACTACAATAATGTAGTCACCAATATTCCATCTCATCACATACTTTCAATAGACTGAGCCTGGGGGCTCAACTTACAACCTCTGCCAAACGTAACAAACCATCCCAACTAATAGCTCCAAAACTATAACCTATTATCTTAGTAAGAAGATCTCTTTCTATATTGACTTATCACTATTTTCACTTTCTGCTAAAACCAAGTTAAATCTCGGCCAAAACTTTTTACTTTATCAATTTGCACATGTAACATACAACTCTTACAAACAATCAAAATCTAAACCAACGTATAGGTCGGCAACTATTAGCAACGCAAAATAAGCTCGACTATTCAATCTACAAACTTATTTATACACTTGCTCGCCTGCTTACAAATATCTATCTAAACCGACTTATATGTCGGATCAAATAAACACAACTAGACATAAATCCGAATCAATTAATGGTTTAATCATAAGATTTAGGAATACTATCCCAATTATTCTCTTACTATTACTATTTCCACTCTATATGTTCACTTGCTATTATTCTTTCAACTTCTGAATCACAATCGAGTTATACATTGGCCTTAGTTTTTAAAAATTGATTGTCAACCCTTTCGATACAAATAAATATAGACGCTCATCAAAATCAGTATACAAAATGTTATCTCTTCAAATCAAATCGAGTACATAACTCTCGACACCATAACCAAACAAGCAAATATATCATACTACCAAATTCACTATATAAGTCAGTTGATATTACAAACAAATTTTCACACTCAAAACAGTACATACTCAAACCGAGTTATACCTCGAAACATACAATCTATCCTAATGATTATAAATATAGTTTCAAACTCAAATCAATATATACGATCTTGCTAGCTATGCCTTAGCAATTAATAGATGACCTTAGGCAAACAGCTAAAGTCTAACCACATACCACTACTCTTATCATTTGCACCATGAACGATCTTGATAGGTCGACTTTCATATCAACCGACCTTAGATAGTTGGAACACTATCATATTATCCATATCTAATTTTAACCCAATGGACCATTAAAAGTCGGACCTTCTCTTAACCAATATATATAAATTAACTCCTTTTCATACTGCTCTCCATATGTCAAAATTAATATCAAACCCAAACTTATAAATTAGAACCAATCTTCAACCAAACTGACTTATAAGTTGGCATGAATTCAACAAACACTCACCTCTATGTCAATAGTCAATCAAATACTTCAAACAATATAATCATGTCAATTCTCAGAGAGAACACTCCATGCATTTCAACTTCTTTAGCCTTCACAAAACTCATTCGTAGAGGTCTTCCATTTTCTATTTTCAACATTAAATCGTTCTTATTTTCGGTTCTCCTTTTTCACGTGAGGAAGGCAATGTCATTTCTAGCGACAAGCTTGTCTATTTATTTTTCAAAATTTCAATTTGACATTAGGGGCTTACATCCAATATTACTATAAATATCTCCATCCATTACTAACAGAAGAGTTATAACTAAATTTACAAAAGCTCAAGCTGCTTATTTAAAAAATAAAACAGCTCAAGTTTGAGGTCTATGATATGGCTCAATACTCTTCGACCCAAAAAATATAAATCAAGCTAAAAACCGATCCAATCCAATTCTAATTAATTAAACATGTGCAAAATAGGCACCACTAAGATAAAACTGAAACAAACATATTTGACATTGTCAATCAAGTATCCACCTCCTGATATTTTGGGAAGGTAAGAACAAACCTTATGACACTCACAAAGTACACAACCAAGCAGTTACTAACGTCTATAAATAATCCTAGCTCTAGCTAGGTTATGTATTCTCTTAATTCTCTTCTCACTTAATATTTATTGTTGAATATCGCTGATCTGAATGTCGGAGTGGCCTCGTAGGTGCATTCTCCGCTGTTCCTCAAGCTGATCATGGAAGAACTCTACTCCAACAACCAGTCCAAAACAATAATAATAATAATAACAATAGTGCTACGGGCCCCATAAAAAATAGCCCATACGGAGCAAACGAGCCTAAAAAACACGAAGGCCCATGATAGCAACAAATAATGCAACCGGTAACCCATTATCCAACCGCTAACCCATAACCCAGTTTCAATTAACCTAAATCCCATTTTCCCTTTCATAGTTCTAAATCCCCGTCTTTCTTCGTCGTCCCTATCATCTCTCCGACCGTTAACTTACATTCAACCACCTTGCTTCAACCACCGTCGAAGACTACATTCAACCACCGTGACTACATTCCACCATCGTGCTACTTCTACATTGTCGATTATCATCACCGTTCAACCACCTACCATCAACGCCAATGGAGTGATGATAACTCAACGGTAAAGATCGTTTTCAACCACATCTTCAACATCATTTCTTCTTCTTCTTCAACAACCGATTAGCATCACTTCAACATTCTTCGACGACAGATTGTCATTCTTCAACCAAGGTAACTAACTCTTTGAACCACAACCACTGTTGATGTCGTTGGTGTCTATTTTTGCGCGCGAAGTCTATTTTAAATTTAAATTTCAGAAATATAGTTTGAGATGATAACTTGAATTGAAATGCATGATAAATCTAAATGTGACTTGAGTTAGGTTTAATTTATGTCTGATTTGTCTTCAAGATGAAAAGCGATTATACATCTTAGCACTATTGTTTCATTTTCATGAGGCATTTTGGTTATGCATTTTAGTTATGGAATCTGGCCTTGTGATACATGACATTGAATTTTATTATTTTTGGTTTAGGATGATAAATTTGGTAGGAAACTAGTGATAATAGCATAATCTTTTGGATGATAACATTATTTCTGGTAATTTTTTAATTTTTCTTTTCGTTTCATTGAAATGCTGTTAATTTTTCTAGTGATAATAGGATGCTAGCATTCATGCTATTGTGCTTATTCATTGATAAGACACTATAAGACATCCCAAATAACCACCAAAATATCTTTAATGTTGAAGAAACATCTTATTTTTGCTTTTTCTTATCATCATATGTTTTGTTTTTTGAAGATATGCAGTTTATATAAATTACTTTTTTTCAAACGAAAAAGAGAATTTCATTCAAAATTTAATTTACTGAGTTGCTTCTTACCATCATATATTTTGACAGTGATATCTGTTTCCACTTCCCTCACTGCTATCATTGGATTTGAGTTTGATTCTCAGTTATCATCTTTGCATAAAGGGTGGGAATAAGTTTTGTTTGTTGTTTAGTATCCAATCTTCACTTCAGATTAAGAATAACTCTAGTCTTCTTATCATTGAAAAAAAAAAGAAAGTTGATTTTATTTTGGGCCATGATATCAGCTTTCTGGTGATAATAACATCCTTTTATGTTCTTAAATGATCATGGAATTGATTCTGCTTGTGATTTACTATAGATTTGATCAAAAAATCTTTATTTTGTGTAATTTAAATTGTGAAATATAACTTTTAATGATTTCTGTTTGGTTTCTCTTTTACAGGAATTAGAATATGTCATCATAAAGTGATGATGAAGCATGCAAAAACGGAAGAAGGCCAAAGAACCAAGATGGCCCAAAAAAAAAGCAGTAGATTCAAGATGCTCTCCATCGGGAATCAGCAAAATAATGACTTCAATAATTAAAGATAATGCAAGGATGACTGAAGTGGAAGTAATGGGTTTTGCTAATTTTCAGCACATTCCAGAATGGATTGTGAATCAGGAAATTTACATGTACCTTGTAACAAAATTTGATTTTGAAAACAATCTTATCAAAGATGATGTTGCTAATATTGAGATCAATGTTGAAATAGTTGAGCGTGCACTCGGGCTTCCTTCTGGTGGTAAGCTAATTTAGTTAGTTATCATCTAAATTAGAATTTAAATAATTTTTTTAATCATCAGATGATAAGCTTAGTTAGAAACTGATAATAACTTGTCTTTTTTTTCTTCTTAATAATTAGGAGATGAATTTCCAGAATACTACCCCGATGATCTTGAATATGAGGCATTGAAATCAAGGTGGGGCAAGTTTAGTCTGACAGATTTAAAAGATTTTGTGATCACGTGCGCACTACAGACTGAAGAAGAAAGCATGTTGTTCCGTGAGGCATTCATATTGTTGTTAGGGACTTTTTTTTTGCCCAACAACAAATTCATTCCTTTCTCCGGAGCGACACTTCCCATTGGTTGTAGATGTCAAAAATCCTATGCAATACAATTGGTCATTGCAGATTTTCACATGGATAAAAGATGCAATCAAAGATTTCCAAAAGAAGGGTGTTAAGCACCTTTCTGCATGCATGTTTATCGTTGTTGTAAATTATACATTCGCTTTTGTGTTTATGGGCTTCAGTTTTAGATGATAAAGTACTTCTAACTATTTGGTTTGTTAGATTATCTACTTTCAACGGTTTAAGTGGGGGCGACTGGATAGTTGTCGATGTCCGGAGCCATGAATTATTGATTGGTTGTTGCCAAACCTTGAACATAGAGCAATTACTGCCTTGAAAAAGGTATACAAATGATCAATTTAATAAATTTTAAATTATTTTAGTAATACTGATTAGTTTTGTTTTAGTTGCTCTAATAGATAAGGAGGATCATGGATGATAACCCACATAATAAGTTGAGGAGGAAAAAAGGAAAAAAGCAAAACAACAAGAAAAAGAATAGTGATAAAACAGAAGAAGACGAAGAAGAAGAAATACCTCTTGCCAAAAAGAGGACAATGTTGGAAAAGAAAAATAAAAAGGCTGAAAAGAATTGCAAAGAAAATAATAAAGCTCTAGAAAAGAAGAAAAAAATGTAATAATGTAAACATGAAATATTTTTATCTCATACGTATTTTATTTTCAGTTTTTTTCCTTTTCTTATTAGTGATGATCAAGAGGAGGGAGAAGGATACAACGCGCAAGAGGAAGAGCAAATAAATAATGAAAGGGATGATCAAAGTGAAGAAGGGGTGGTTGAGGATGAGGAAGTTCTCAAGAAATGGACACAAATAGAGGAGGAATTGAAGAGGTAAAATTCCGGTTGATAAATGTATATGAATTAACTTATGAAATTCTGCATGATTATTGTGTATGGATCATAAATTATGTAATGATAAAAAATTTGTCTAGTAATTGTGTTGGGATGATAAATTCTGTAATGATATGCATGATAACCTTATAGTGTTCAGAATGATAAGTTATTCTCTGGATTATTTTTTTATAGTCAAAGGAGAACAGTTGGGATTGAAAAGAAAAAACTGACAAAAGAGCAAGAGGCAGAGGTTGAAGCAACCTTGAAACAGTAAGAAGTTTTTTTTGGTTTTTCTAATTATGAAAAACAATGTTAACTGCTTTCTAATATTCATCTTTTTGTTTAAATTAGTGCTGCAGAATGTTTTTTGGATGATTTTGATGGATATGATGAAGGTATTCCATCATTCTCATTCGGTTTTTCACAAGATTTTAAGTCTCCAACCCATACCCCAAAAAGATCAATGCAAGAGGAAATACTTGATATTGCACCGCTCAATGAGATAATACCAGAAAACATATCATTCCAAGAACCTGAAAATCTGATAAACATGGGGCCAACAAGGGAGTTAACAGCAGATGAGCAGAAAAAGATTTATAATTGGGTTATGAAAGCCTCAAAAGAGGATGGAGTCCAAGAAGAGATGATAGCAAAGTTAGAATGGAGTTCCGTTACTTAAAGCCTCGCAAATGGATAAATTCCAGTGTAAGGTTTTAAACTATTAATCTGAACTATGTATTGTTGTTTTTAAGATGATATGCCCAGTTGTTAGGTTTTTTTTGTGTCATTTGCTTGTAGATTATCAATTGGAGAATCAAGGAATTTAACAATAGCAAGTTGCCAAGATTTACAAATGAGTTTTATTGTGTTCAATCTGGGATTTTGGTAAGGATTTGTTAAAAATGTTCATGCAATTAGAATGATAACTTGTGTTATTTGTAAATCCTCACTTATTTTCTCTTTTTTCCAGGATACTCTTCTCATTTATCGGAATTTGATAGAATATCAAACAAGGGGGAATACTTCGAAATGAATCCAAATCTAGGCCTTGATAAGGAGGATTTTGACAAGGAGAAAGCGGCAACAAGACAATGGGTATGTGATTGTTGATTTTAATTGCACATGAGACTGTTTTAATAGTTATTTATTAATTGAAACATATCGCCTTTATTTGTACATGTAGTGGTTGATTCCGATATGTCATTGACGTCACTGGTATCTATATGTATTTAATATAGTAAAGAGGGAATTTCTGGTTTTGGACTCAATGTTTGATCATCCATTTGATGATAAAAGAAAAATGGTGGATCTGTACGTGGTACGTTTCATCAATTTTTTTTCATCATCTTTGATTGCTTATCATCAATCTCATTAATATGATTTTGAATTTTTTTTGTTTAATTCTGGTTGATCTGCTTGTTTAGGGGAAGATAATAGAGGATATGCTTAAGATTGTGTTCCCCACATATGATCACACTGGATTTGGGTTTCAATGTTATTATGCAAAAGTTCCAAAACAACCTAACAATGATGATTATGGCATCATTGACAGAAGATTCAAACCTCCAAGAATACAATAACATGAGTTAGCTAGATAGTTATAGTTATTTTATATGTTTTATATGATAACTATTCTAAATCAGTTATTTGATTCTTAAATTTACAGGAACAATTGAATGATATTAGGAGAAAGCTTGTAATAGAGATTGCCACAAGCAGGTTAAACACTCATAGGATTGCGGTCTTCCAAAAGTCTTCTAAACTTCCACAAGGTAGAAATAATTCAAATCGGGTAAAGAAGAAGGAAGTTAAGATGCCCTTTACAGCACCTAGCACAAAAGAAATCACTAAGAGGGCCGAGGGAAACAAAGCAGCTGAAAAAAGAAAGAAAAAGTAGAAGGAACATCAAATATTAGAATGACTTTTGTATAATTTATTTTAGAGGTTTCTATTAATTTCAACTTTGACAAAAATATTCTCACTCTATGATTACAAGATGATACAATACTAAAATACAATATTATCTATTGCAGTGAACATCAAATACCGAAAATGCCATAGATCTCATTGCCTATTATCATGAAGATTCTTTTTTGTCATAGTATATCTTCAGTAATTGAAACCTTTCCTATGCAAAAAATTCCACAAACTTTTCAATGAACTGCTCTTCCGTAATAAAAAAAATGACTTATTTATATTATCATTCTTGTTTCTCAAACCTTTTGCAAATAAATATTGGAGAACAAAAGCCCTCGAAATGATTCTGCTCTCCAGACTATATCCAAAAATAAATGAAATATTGACAAGGGCCAAAGCGTCCCAACCTAGTTGATTGACCCAAAGCCTCATTAATCTCATTAATCTTGAATAGTTTTTTATTAATTGTTATCATCCAAAAAAAAAATGTCATCGGTGAATCCTAATAAAAAATTAAAAATGTAAAAATAGAAAAATGAATTCTCATGAGTTATCATCCGTAAACACACTAACGGTTATCATCTATTAACCAACATCTCTTATCATCCACATAAAAAAAATTAAAAATGTTTATCAAAAACTGCCAATAATATTCAGTATTCCTTCATTCTTCAGCTTCTATTTCATCCTACAATAAACAAAAATAAAATCAAAATGAAATAACAATAAAAAACTTAAAATATACTTAAAGTCATGAACCTTATCCTGCTTATCATCCATAACATAACAGTACTTATCAATCAAAACATTATACTGCTTATCATCCATAACCTAATAGTACTTATCAATCAAAACATAAAAAAAATAACTTTATGATATAATTCTTCAAAAGTTAACTAAAAAACATACCTATCTTGAGTTTTTTATTTTTTTCTTCTAGTTGCATTCTTAATTGCCTTGTCCAATTCCGTGCCAAGTCTTCTTTTGGTCGGTCGACCCTTGGTGGAAACCTGAGGAGGACCAAGCAACCGATCAACACTAATAGAACACTGAGTTTTCGGTGCCTTGTTGCTTTGTTGACTAGGGACACTACTTTGATCTTTCCATGCACGATGATCATGAAGTGTGGTTTGTGCACCATCGATAGCTGAATGTAGTATTGAAGCCTCCTCAATGTTTCTCACAAAGTCTTGTGCAACATTGAAAAAGTGAATACACAACCTTCTATAGAGGTTGTTGCTCTCATCAAAACGATTTACATCATGACAACTCTTGACGTAAGTATGCTTCCATCTGACATTCTTGCTCCAACTAGACGAAATGTAGCAAGTAGGCATTTCATTCACTTCAAAATAAGCAAATGCAGAAAGCATGTCACAACATAATATTGCCTTCGATTGAAACAAGTTGCATTCATAGCTGAATGTAGTATTGAAGCCTCCTCAATGTTTCTCACAAAGTCTTGTGCAACATTGAAAAAGTGACTACACAACCATCTATAGATGTTGTTGCTTGATGAGGAGGTTTTTTATGATAAATTTCATACTTAAAAGGATGTCCTCATCAATACTTCCTCATATATTTGCTAGTGAATGACCATGTTTTCTATCTTTTGCTAGAAAATGCTCATAAATGATTATATGTTAAATTAGCCTTCAAGATGCATATAAATTGCTAAATCTTCTCCCCTTGGTGCAATGATATGTTTGCTAGTATCTTCTCCCCTTAGTTTAGGGAGTTTTTGGGAGAATCTCCATTTCTCTTATTTTCTCTTAGTTTATTTCTCTTGTTCATCATCTTCTAGGATCACCATCACCAACAAAACTTTTATTTTATTACTTGTTTTGTGTTTGATTTGTGGATACTTTGCTCTTTTGTTAATGAATCTCTAGTTTCTTCATCTTATTTCTCATCTTTATAGCTTTCTTAATTGTTAAGTTTATGTTCTAGCTTTATTTCTTGTTCATTAAGTTTGGTTTATTTCTTGCTCATTTTATGATCTATTGTTCTTTTATGCTTCTAGTAGTTGTAGTTGTTGATTATCTTGCTCTTCTACTCTCTTGATCATCTTGTTTATTTAATTTCATAGTTATAATCATGTCTTTACTTCATGCCCACCAGGTGTTTGATAAAAGGCTTGGTTTAGTTTTAGAATAATGTTCTTGTGCTTTGGTCATGGGTTGAGGTGTGGATGATCCTAGGTACTAATCCCTAAGGAAAGGATGGGTTAATCCTTGGGTTAAAACCGTTCTGTTGACGCCAGGCTTTCGCTAGTGAGAGTGAGTCCTTAATGAGGTGAACATGGAGGTTTTATCCATGTTCCAAAGACCTAGGTCCGTTGCACTAGAGTATGAGAAGCCTAGGACTTACGGAACGAGGTTAATTCACCCACTCGACCGTTTGGTAGGTGTGGCTTCGCGGGTTACGTGACAATCATCCATACTTGGGATTAGTGGTGTTCATGGGGACACACAATACCTCGATCCAAGACCAAGCACCCATTTTTATCAGTTTCTCTCAATCTATCTTTTGCTCACTATTCACACACACACAATTGCAACCCCCAATTTCTTAACAACCAAATTCGACCCATGCGTTAACTCGTTGGGAAAACGACTCGAGTCCTGTACTCGGTATTTTTTAACGTGGTTGCAAGCTTTTGTGACAACTTCTTGTTGATAAGAACGTCCTTCGCTTGTATACATAATCTATTTGGGTTCCCCTACAATGATTTCTTCCTATTTTCAAGAGAAAGAGAACTCCGAATTAACCTTGTTTACGACGCCTAGGACGGCTCTTTCATTGCTCTCATCAAAACGATTTAGTTCATGACAACTCTTGATGTAAGTATGCTTCCGTATGACATTCTTGCTCCAACGAGACGAAATGTAGCAAGTAGGCACTTCATTCACTTCAAAATAAGCAAATGCAGAAAGCATGTCACAACATAATATTGCCTTCGATTGAAACAAGTTGTATTCACAGTGACACTCTCGAACAACTGAATCAAAGGAAACCCTATATGTGTCAACAACAGGCTTGTTAGAAATCAATTTCTGCTGACCAACTACCAAGGAATACATGTCACCTTTTTTCGAGAGAACTTTAATAATGCAATCCCCCTTCTTCAAGAATTGTTCTTGAACATCTCTGAACATGTGACTAGTATACTCTTGTTGGAATTGAAGCTCAATCAACGAGTTCGAGACACAGTGGAGGACTCCCTTGGAGTCTGCGGCATCATCCTCCAACTCCTTTTGCTCCTTATTTCCGAGAACATTATCAAACTCATGCACAAATTGAGTTATGCTAGTCTTTGTGTGGAGAAAACCACCATAGAAAGCATGCATGCTTTCGCTGCGCTAAGTACTCCTCATACCAGCCCAAAACTCATCTTGGAAGTATACAGGAACCCACATATGTCGGTTTTCAAACAAACCTGAAAAACAACGCAGTTATCATCCAGTATATAACATCCTTATCATTCGGTATTTAACATAGTTATCATAAAAAAAAAAACTAATTAATTGGGAATCAAAGTACTAACCTAACAATCAATTGTTTTGATCAAGCTTGTATCTTGAAATCAAGTAAAGCCACTCGCTCTTAAAGGAAATGGTAAACGTGTATTTCAAACTATGGAATTCAGTTGATCACTAAATTCCTTGAAGAAGGAATACCCCACTAGCTTTTGTGGTAACTTCTTCAGGATGTGCCATATGCACCATCTATGGCGTGTGTTCGGCAAGACTTTCTTAATTGCAGCTTGCATTGACTTGCATTGATCTGTGATAATACTGGATGGTGGACTACCCATACATCTCAACCAATGAGTAAGCAACCACTCCAAACTCGGTATTTCTTCATTGCCTAACAAAGCTCAGCCAAGAGTAGACTTCCCATGATGATTGACCCCAATGAATGAAGCAAACGGTAAGTCGTGCCTAAAGAAACATCATAACAAAATTTAGTATGAAACCAGAACAATTATCATCTATACTCCAGGACACGAGATCATCCAAAATTGTATATGGCTTATCATCCCAAAAAAGCAGCAGAATAGATAATATAAAAAGCAATGACATATAACGAAACACTCATTTGTTTTTCCTGTAGGTAGTATCAAATGATACAACATCTCTAAAATACTCATAAGAAGCTATGGATCATGCATCGGCCCAAAAAGCACTTTTCAACCTATAGTTTTCATCAACTTCAACCTCATAAAAGAAGTTCAGATTGATTTCTTTCATTCGATGGAAGTACATCAGCATCTCCTTAACTTCAAGGTTCACATCACTTGTTCTAAGCTTAGAAGAGATGTAGTTTCTCACATCTTTCTCTGAAAAATTCAAGTTAGAAGAACCACCCACTTCATTGGAGAGAGCAAGATAAGTCTTATTAGGTCTAATGTCGGCTTCATCGTTGTCTTCAATGACACACTTTGCATGCAAACTCAAAGTCCGATACTCATGATAATGAACCGATTTTTTAGGAGAACAATGATGCGTGTGCTTTGCCACAAAAATTTCATAAAACCATTTGCTTGTTACTCTATCCAACTTCACATACACCCTAGCATTGCACATTGCCGATACAATTTTCTTATATCTTATGGGTGCCTTTACACGTGAAGTGCGATTACCGTGTTTGTTACAAAGAATGGATTGGTTCGCTATTATCTTCTCTTCACTATCATTTTGAAGATAATTGGTGGTCTTGATTTTGACCAAGAAACCCACTTTAGAAGCATAATTCTTATAAAATGCATGAGCTTCAGCACAAGAATCAAAACACATGCCCTCTTTGGGAATTTCATCCTCACACATGTTAGAATGATTTGGTTCCTGAAAACAACACTATTTGAAACTAAAACCAGTGAAAGATGATAAACAAGGTAGTTAGTAAATGAATACTTAGGGAGTGGCAAAAGTAAAACAAATATTTTCAACAAATACCTCTTCAACCACAGATTTCAATGGCTGAGGTGATTGTTCATGTTGTATTTCCTCACTTGCATTGATCGAATCTCTTAAAACCTGAAATATAAATCAACAAAACAGTATGTATAACACAATGGCATGATAACAGTGTAAGGTAAACAAATGATAATATTTGAAAGAATATTTTAAAAGCTAATTTGAAGAAAGTGACCTCCTCAGTATCTTAATCAATGGTTTGATTCCAACAATCAACAACTGAATTATCAGAATCCATGATCAATCAAAGAAGTAAAATGAAATCGAAATCAAATAATGAAACTGTGTTCTTCAAGCAATGAAGAAGATACAAATGACGAAGCTCTTAGAGAAGAAGCTGAAACCACTGCTGCAGAAGATGGAACCACCACCGCAAAAGCTGGAACCACCACCTCAAAGATCCAATCTACTTCGTGCTGTTCAAACTTCGAAAGCTCGATAACACACTCCACCGCCACAATCGTGTTCTTCAATCGTGTTAACAATCGTGATCTTGCCGATAACTGGAAGAATGTCGTCAATTAAACATTGGCCATGAAAGAGGAAGCTCCGACGGAAGCTTTGATGGAGGAGGAGAGAAGAACGATGTCGACGCAAATGCTTCACCCGGTTTGACTGAATGACCACAGTGGACTCCCAGGTTGAAGAAGCACAGGAAACTTCAAAATCAAGTAACGTATAAAGAATAAAACACAGTCGTTTTGTTTTGAGGGTTATTGACTCCTAATTGGCTAATTAGCGGTGGCTCCGTAAACTTTTCCTATAATAATAAGTTGTTAAAATGACTATACTAAAATTTAATTACTTCATGACAACTGTAATCTATGCAAGATATAGTTAATTTACAGGTAAAGCAGTGTGTACGAAAAAGTATATATACCATATATATGTATATGAATGGTAATATGGTATGATTAATATGTATTGCGTAGTTATATTTGTATGAATGTAAGTATGTAACATAAAAATTTCTTAGCTAGTTTAATTTGGTATATGATGAATCTCCCTAAAACTACATTATTTAAAATAGGAGTAGTTTAAATTTACATCATAATCATAATATATAAAAGTACTTGGTAATGAAATGCTTAATTAGTTAATTTTATTAAAAAAATGAGTTGGATGAGTGATGAGTAGGTAGATTTTAATGTTAGTTAGTAGAAAAAATCAAATTGAATTGAGATTTGAGAATTGAGAATTGAGAATTGAGAAAGTATTAATGAGGGAGGCAGCGACGCGTAGCCGCAGCACGGGCACCTCGCTGCTTATGCTTGCTATGCACACAATCATGTCCAATACTCATGCAACACGTGTCATTCATCCTTATCATTTCTGAGACGCTGATACTCATGCATTGATGCTACCGATTTTTCACAAAATGCCATCACTTTTATTTATTGGAATATTTAGTTATTGTTTTTATAAGGAATGTAGATTAATACTCATCAATTCTTTTAGAAATCCCGCCAGCCAAGATTTGATTGTATTTGTAGGCGTACATATATAAAATGGAAAGAAGGGTCATAACATAACAACTTAGCTTTGAATCTAGCATGTAAACACTCTACCTTAAGTACTTAACCTAACTTGATTGAGGGGAAAAACATAAAAAAAAGTTTAGACATAAATGTATAATAAAATCATGGGTTTACATTCATATTTGATGGATCCAATTTTAATAGAAATTTGATTAGATGGAAATCGGAAAAATTGGTCAAAAGATTGATTAATTTTTTTAGTAGTTAATCTGTCTAAAATAATAAAATAAAAAAATTTATTTTTATAGAAAATATACAGTATTTTATATATAAATATATATTTTATTATATCAGTTCAATTTTGTTGCGTTGAATCTCGCTCAAACTTTTAAATCCATCATTTTTAAATCTTTTGGTTGGATTTTTCGAATGTTGCATAAAATGTTTTTTTGTCTTAAAAGAGGTTGTATTTGGAACACTCATTCTACAATACATTATTATATCCTAGTATTCTGTTAGGATTTTCTCTTGTGTCATATCAGGGTTTCTTTTACTCTAGTGTTCTGCTAGAGTTTTTTTTTTTGTCCTATTAGGGTTTTTTCTTGTGCTCTAGTGTTCTGCTAGAGTTTTCTCTTGTGCTCTATTAGGGTTTTCCCTTGTGTCTTAATAGGATCCTTCTGGTGTTCTGTTAGAATTTTCTCTTGTTCATTTGGAGTATTCTGAAGATAATAGAGAAGGAGTGAAGATTTGTGTTGAATAGGTTTATTAGAAGACTCTTTGCCGATTAATCTATTTCATCTCGGACAATGGAGGCTGATTTCAAGATAATTATTGAGGTGGAGGACACTAACCTTCGATTGGTGTTCAAAATGACATAAGAGTATTCTATAGGAATTGTTAGGATTTGGAGAGACCCCTGACCTTCCATAAACTGAAAGGATTTTTATATCCTACTCTCCCGAGAATGGTTTTATCTGTGAAACCAACAATCAATCTCGAATGGTGGAATTTAAATTGAGATATTGTGGTTTCTATATAATCTTACGGGTACCATGGTCTACGGAAAAAATATCCACGACTGTCTCCCAGTGCGCCAACATATCTTCGAAGTCGCGTCTTCTCCAAATGATTTTTGCCCTGCCGTTGAGATCAACATTGAGTTTTAAAGATACCACCTTTCTTTGTTTTTTTAGTATCTTTCTTTTTAAATTTATTTGATATTTACATTTTTAATTTCTGTGGAGATACCACTTTCTTTTATTTTTTGTTGTCCAAATTGAACCCAACTCATATGTATTCATTTTTTCTATTTACTAAAATGAAATACAACTGCTTTTGACAAAAAAGAAGGGTCGTATTTGCCAAAAAGCTTGCAAAACCTAATAATAGGCGGTGGACATAAATCTATTTAGAATTATCATATATATTTTTTTTACAAGAATAATTTAGTTGTACATCAAAATCAATAATCAGTATATAATACATATTAAAATATAAAATATACATTAAAAATGAATTAAACTACATATGTATTTTGTATTTTAATCTGCATTATACATGGTGGCTGATTTTAGTGACTAATTTTAGTGTGCATATAGAATTCAGAATGTTATAAGTGAGTTATTTGAATTCCAAATAATTTTGTTTAACAAATATATGAAAATTGCTTGTATCTTATTAAATCTTAAATAAGCTTTGATTTAGACATGTAAATAAGCTTTGAACCTAAACTTAGAGTGAATAACTACAAGCGTGTTTTCATCCCTATGCATTCCTACAGCAAATTGAATTACAATCGTTCTTGCCAAGAGAATAATAGTGCAATGGAGGTAAGGTAAAGCACATTTGAATGTAAGTATGTAGATGAATTTGCATTGTCAGCGTAATATTGTGCAAAAGCTATCTAGCTGTCATTAGAGGGAGAAAGAGTAGAAAACCTCTGAAATCTAATTCATCTCAGCCTTTGAATTTGACTAATTTACAGTTCCGAATCAAGGAAGGCAAACCAATATATATAAAAGATCTAAATAAAATCCCAACCCCCCCTAAAAATAATAAAAATCAAAACTATTACAATCACATATCAGTATTAAGAACTCATGCTATATTATTTTCCCTACTCCCCCTGTTGTGTCTCTGTCTGCTGCTGTTGATGTTGATGTTCAACATTGTTGTTATTATTATTATTGTCCGTTACTTCTTTCTGGGTTTTGTCTTCACTCAGAATGTGTTTAGCAGAATCGTTATTAGTAGCGAAGTTGTGGAAAGAGGAGGATTTGGCGGAGACAGGGGTGGCCAAGAAAGTAGGCTGATTGTGTCCGGCCATAATCACAAGAATCTTTTCTTCATAAGGCTTCACTTGCTCCTTGTTGGCGCATTCGTCGCCTTCTTTCGTCTGCGGATTCCGGTGGTCGTCCGATGTTTGTTGCTGTTCTTGGAGGTTGGATTGGGCAGTTAGCTTCCAGAAAGAGCAGGCGAGGATGAAGAGGGCGAAGGCTACGAGGCCCAGCATAGCAGCTAGCCCTCCAAACAGGTAAGGAACAGGAGAGTGCCACGTGTGCGGCAATGACGGCGGCGGTAATGGTGTGGTAGTTGGTGGTGGTGTGGAGGAAATGGGCCTCATGTTGGGGCTTATAATTATTACAAGTAAGAGGGAAGGATGGAGGTGTGAGAAAATGTGAGAGGCTGAAAGGGAGTATTTATAATGAAGAAGAATTATGAGTGCACACACTATTCTGTTTTGGTTCTTTAATTTACTTTTCTTTCTCAATTAGCTATAGTTCACGGACTTGACCATGTTTTCTTGTTGTAAGTTGTTGTGTAAGATCTCTCCTATGTATTTAGGATATTTATTAATTTGAGTTATATTCCATGTACAAGTTATTATTATTTTTTTCAAAATCAAATTTAATGAAGTTAGTCTAATTTTCATTCTCATGACTCTGACTCGCACGCTCATCAAAGTTTTATTGTCCAATTTAGCTACGTTGGTCTTGACTCTTGACTGTTAAAAAAAGATTTTTTTTTTTTTATAAAATATGATTTCACACATAGTATAGGATTTAAATAGAAAAAATAAACTGAGCAGACCAAATATTTGTGTGGTCAGATTCATTGTATGATTTTTTTTTTTTGGCAGACCGGGGATTAGTTGGTAAGGAATTAATAGTAATGCATTCCTAAACAGAAAAGATCCCCTCATTGAAAATATATTTTTTATGTGTTCTTAATTTTTTTTTATTTGTCCATTCATTGATAATTATACCATATAAGGTAAAAACTTTTATTATGCGCGGTTCTTTTTTCCCTTTGAAATTTCAGTATTCATCATGATATTATAAAGGTAAAGGACATAGAACTCTGAGTGTATACTGTATATGTTCGGTAGGTTTTACGAAATAATTCTCTTTGGAAATGAAACTCTCAAAGCAATACGTCCAAGTGCAAATTGAATGAAAGTTCAATATCTATTTGTGAAATGGAAACACATAACAAACCAACTTGGGTTGATCTAGTGATTAGTTTAGTAGTTCACTTAAGTAAGTATCGAGAGTTCGAATACTATCTTATGCATGCGGCAATCCATTGACCAACGATAAACTCTCAAATGGAGTTTAAATCTGTAGAGAATTAGTCTTCGGTCTATTAGGCAGAGAGATACATTGGGAAACCGAAATTAACACATAACATTTTATCTTTCAGAAAGTTTCAGTAATGGACTAATGCTACTATATGTTAGTGTAGGGTACGTGGGTCCTTGGTTTGGGACTGATTCTTTCATCTCCCAATAAGCCACAGGGAATTTCTTAGTAACGTGCAAAAGAAAAAGAAAAAAAAAAGGGTCCAAAATCAAAAACGAATTTTCTTTTCAAATGCTCAATGTTTTTGCACTTTAATATATATAGAACTGCATAAAAAGGTGGGAATTGATGCTGTAAATAAAATGGACCCTTTTTTTCTTGGCCTCTTCTAATACTTGAGAGACAATTCCTATTCTTTATTTTTCTAATTGTTTAATGAAGCTGTTTCAAAAATTTCTAAGGATCGGATCTGCATTCAATAAAGAGAGCACTTCAGCACTACCATATCAAATTCATGTTTTGTTGATTGAATGGAGAGACATGATGACGATGATGTCATTTGGAGCCAACTTATTTTTGCACCTTTTGTAATGTGGGGTTTAGGAACATAATTAGCTATACTATAGTAGATAGATTATAATAGGAAAAAACAAAAGAGAGAGAGACAGACAAAATTTGATGATCATCTCTTAGATACAAATAATACAAATTAAAAAATATAAAAATTCACGTAGAATTAACTTCCTGCAAAATTAATAATTGAGATCATATTAGATTGCAATTTAATAAAAATATCAAATTATTTTAAAATTTTCACTAGTAACTTCATATAAAATTAAATCAACCTCTCGAAAGTTTTTCTTTTATATATTTAAGGTGAGTTTCGAACTCGAAATCTCTTATAACAAGAGAGGAAAATGTCACATGAGATACAACTCATTAGAGTTAAAAAAAAAATTAATACATGAACAGTTGTTAAAATTTAGGAAAAGTATAGGTAACTAATATTTTTCTAATCAACAAATCAGCCAATAAAAAATAGAACATCTGTAACTATTGCTTATAAAACATCCACAATAAAAGAAATAAAATATCCAAAACCTAAGTCAATCAATAATTAAGCAAAAGAAATAGAATATTTGAAACCTATAAACAACATATTCGAAACCTAATAAAATAGAACATTCCAATTAAGTTATTGGTTGTTATTGGTTGAATTTTTATTGGTTATTTAATATTGTTATAAAATTTATTATTTATTAATTAGTATCCTCCACTAGACAACAAATAATGCATCTAAGAAGGAATGTTTCTCTTGGAAAGTTAATTAATTAAGAAAATGCAGGGAACTAAACTCTTCTTATCCATTTAAATTAGTAGAACCACCTTCATATATATTTGAGATTTTTTATTCTTCTCTTTTTCAGGGTGACCACCAAATTCACAGTGAAAGCGCACTATAGTATATAGTAGTGCATGATTAGACCCTGGTATATATATATGGTGATAAAAAGAATCAGCATATCCCAATGTGATGGGCAAAGTGGAAACAAAGCTGCTACGGCTTTCTTTCTGTTTCATCATTCAGATTTCTTATTGATCTTGATGAGCATTATATATATGACATGAAATTTAATTGGGTCATTTTCAGTATCCCATTATATATTGCTGTATTTACTATTTGGCATGGACTATTCATACTTCACTCTTGTTTAGAGAGTGCTATATAAAAATTCTGTGATTAGATTCATGTAATTGATAATTGTCACTCTTGATTTCTTGCACGAATAATTTGTAGTTGAGGACAGTATATTCGGACAAATTATCTTATCTCATAATCCATTAAGCCACCAAGATTAGACACATGCAAATAATACACCGGAACTCGTCAATTAGTATTTTGCAACTAATACACAAAGGAAATAAATAAATTAAATGAGTTAAAAGGAAATAAGGTTAACCACGTATATCGTCCGTGAATTTTTTAAAAATCGATTAAAAAAAAAGTTTTTCAATTTCGTCAATAATAAAAATGCTCTTCGATTATTTAAAAACCTAACAAAATACTAAAAATTGAATTTTTTGTTACGCTTTTAAATAATTGAGAAGCATTTTTATCGTTAATAAAATTTAAAGTTAGTTTTGTTAGCTTTTAGAAACTTCAAAGGCGATTTTGATAGTTAATTCTAGAATCATTATTATGATTATGTAAATTCTTTTAGTAGTCAACTCATTAATGTGCTCAAATAAATATTGAGTTTAAATCTTCTCTTATTTATATTATATTCATTGAGACCTTTAAATAAAATTCAAATTTTCAAT
The DNA here is from genome assembly GCA_036250425.1 of Stylosanthes scabra. Classification (NCBI taxonomy): domain Eukaryota; kingdom Viridiplantae; phylum Streptophyta; class Magnoliopsida; order Fabales; family Fabaceae; genus Stylosanthes; species Stylosanthes scabra. The sequence goes on from JASCZI010000046.1 coordinate 32,235, forward strand.
AAATAAGTTCTAAACTTAACGTGGTAGAGATAATATGGTAAAAATGAAAATTACTTAGATCAAAAGTAGAAAAAGGAAGAGATTAATTAGTATCGGAGAAGTAATTAAACTTGATAAAAGTAGTCCTTTCAAGACCGCCTTGGTCATTTGAAATAATTAGAGGGAAATAAAAGAAAGTCAAATAGTCTTGTTTTGCATTAAAATCATCACCGGCAACTAAAAACTGGTTAAAAAAGTAGCATTACACTGCTGCTATGGAGCTGTCTAACTTTCCTTTTCATCACTCGTGAAATTCAGTTGGTAATTGGTCTTTCAAAGTTAACCATTATTGAACGTACGTAATAATGATGCATTTCTACCTCAGCTCTCTAATTATTATTATTATCTAAATTTGAAAAATGAAAAAAATCTAATCCCCTTTCAACTAGAGCACTACAAAGTCACTTGAAAAAGAATATTATTCATTATATAATACATATACACTTTAATATAATTATTGATTTGTTGACTAAACCTCTCAAGTTAACACTTAAAATAATCCCAAATCCAAACTTAAAACATTTTTTTTATTTTAGTGGGGGATAGATATTTATCTAAATATATAGTTCTTTGGTGCACTTTTCACTGTGCATAAACAAGATTTGTTGGATAGTCTGCTCACTCACTAATTGTTATTTGATTTCTTCTATGCCTATAATATTTTGTGACAATATGTTTATATTAGTCCTCATTGTAATCATGTATAGATTACCGGGGATAATGTATGTCTAGTTGAGCCACATGCAGCTATGGACCGAATAATTGTTCATTACTCATTAAATAAAAAGGAACCAAAACCATAGCCCATTAGGTTACACGAAACCATTAGCCACGGTTTTTTGTTGTTTCGCAAGGGTTACATCAAACCGCCGCAAATGTTTGTGGGATGATTACATAAAAAGTGAGCATCCATATTTATATAAAAATTATTTTCATTTATGCAAAAATAATTTTAAAAATTGAATAATTATTTAATATTATATATATATATATATGTGTGTGTGTGTGTGTGTTGATATTTAAATTATCGTAAAATAGGAAGATATAATAAATAAAAGATATAAATAAAAGTATGACAAGTGAGATAAATTAATATATCAGACAAGTGAAACCGATTTGATTGGGATAATATAAACTAGGCTTTTCCGGCAATATGATAAACCTCCAACATTATTTCTGTTTTTAACAACGGAATTTTATTTGGGTTATATGTTAGGTGTACATTAAAATCAGTGTATAATAACACATTAAAATATAAAATACATGTGTGATTTAACTCATCTTTAGTGTATATTTAGTATTTCAATGCGTATTATACATTAGTAGCTAATTTTAGTGTACAAATAAAATATTTTTTTATTCATCTCTAATATTTATAGAGATATATAATTTCATAATCTCTACAGATATTATTATTCTACTTAATAAAATTTTTTCACATATAATATAATTAAAATAAAATTAATATTTATTAAATATATCTCATATAATACATACATCATTAATTAGGTTTAAATATTAAACTATCAAGTTTTAAATTAAATATGTATACTTCTAAAAATAAAACAAGTTTTTGTGAATGTCGTATAATTTTCACTTGAAACATATTCTAAAGATCAAGTATTAGCAATTTATATTAGCATACATCGTTATTATAAAAAAAAATGTTACTATAAAAGATGTAGTAACTCCATTTGAAGGAGAAATATCGTTAAATTAATTAACATAAAAATATAATTGTTCTGATGCGGAAGTAGAAGAGTTCGGCCGTCCGAGGACTTCATGGATGAGCTCTTCAGGATTCAGCGTGCTCGGACTCAGGAGGAACACTTCAGCTTCCACGAGAATCTTCAGTGTAGCTCTGATCTCCAAGGAACGGCGGGGGGTGAACCTACAAGGCCACTCCGACGCTCAAGTCAAATAGAGAGAATTGCTTAGCAGTTTAGTCAATATCAGGAAGAAGAGAACTTACCTTCCTAGGTCAAACTAGGATAGTTAAATAATGTGACTTGAGTGATCAGTTAGGGTTAGATGCCGTTAGAGGGCTTAGTAATCGGATCCCGAACTCTTCGGGATTTGAAGACTTAGCTGATAAGTCTTAGTCAGTTTGCTGTTGGTTGAGCTCATCCGTTTAGATAAGCACGTGTATATTTGTTAACTGAGTAGATTAGGGTTTAACATAGCTGTTCGGTTTTAGCTTAGCGGCCGTGAGAAGAGGTCGATTCGGGTTTTGGGCCTGCTAAGATGGATTATGTGTAAATGAGTTCGGTTATTGGGCTGATGTGTTGTTTAATGGATCGTTTATTTGGTAAGAGCTCTTCTGATGAGCTCTTTTGGGCGAGCTTATGACAGGCCGGATCACAGGCCTCAAGCTTGACCTGATTGGAATTGACAGGTTGAGCTTTTAGAAAAATGAAAAGTTAAAAATAATGAGGTGTCATAAGATCGGTTATAGTGTATGCCAGCCCCCAAGTTCAAACTGTAATTTCGTAAAGTTAAGCTTGTGAGTAATATTTAGATAGATGAATAAATAGATGATTAAAATAGACAAAATAAATAAATATATAACTGATCAAATAAATAGTAAATATGGAGGTTAGTAAAATTAATGTAGCATGTGGTAAAAGTAGGAGAGAGAATTAGTGATTAGACATGATGGGGAGTTATCACAGTCCATGTTTCCCCATGTTATTATTGGCCATTGGATGAAGGAAGTTATTTTCATCTAACGGTTGGAGAAGTAAGTGGGAGTGAAACGTTTTGATGTGTGGATTGTTATTGTAAGCTTAAGTTACACTATTACAATTTTGAGAGAGAGAAAGAGAGTTACACTTCCTCGGTGGTCATAGCATATTTGAAGAAACATGAGTCAAAAAGGTTAGTGTATTTTTCATTGTCGTTTCTGCTTCTGTCTCTGTTTTTTCTTCTTCTTCGTCTTGTTGTGTTGTTAGAACATTTGATTAATGGCTGTTAATAGACAAACGGATGAGAATGGGAAGCTAGTAGTGCCCATTGCTGTTGAGGATTGGTATTCTTGGGTGAAGGGTGAGGTGAGGGAAATGGCTTCCCTCTTTGTAGATTTAGAGAGCATAGAGGAGTTAGGTGAGCCTTCTATGTTTGTTCGTGGAGGCAGTGTTGTGAAGCTGCGTTTTTTGCCATGTGGGGTAGATGATAGGGTGTATCATAGAGGAGAGGGTTGGGAATATTTTTATATGTACACCACTGTCTTCATAGATGTAGGAATAAAATTCCCTTTTTCAGAGTTTGAGTGTGGAGTTTTAAATCAGTTAAAGTGTGCTCCGACTCAAATCCATCAGAATGCGTGGGCATTTGTGAGGGGTTTTGAGATTTTGATGGAGTATTTGGGTATAGACCCTTTACTTGAAGTCTTTTTCTCTTTCTTCCAAGCAAAAGGTGTTCGGAAAGGAGGGTTGGTTACACTGAACAGTGTTCAAGGTAAAGCATTGTTTGGTCTTTATAGGCAGTCCTATAAAGATTTCAAGGAGATGTTTGTCAAGGTTACTTGTTCTGAAGATCAGTTTCCGTTCTATTTGGATGAGTACGGTCTAGAACGGTTCCCTCTGTACTGGTATTCGGAGCCAGTACAGATTCTTGGGATGAATAAGGTCAATAAGGAGAGTTTGGAAATAATCGAGTTCTTAGAGAGTCGTGTGTGCACGAAAGAGCTCCTCTCTTTAACCATGGTGTTCAAGTGGGATAAAGAGAGAGAGTATGCAACGAGATACTTAGGTAAAATTGATAATTGTGATTTTAGAGTATTCTGTTTGATTATGATGTTGTATTGATTGACTATGTTGCTGGTTTGTTGTGTTATTGATTGTAATGTTGTATTTTTATTTCAGAGACGACTATTGGTGGGCTGAAGAATTACTTCAAAAATAGAAATGAGAGAGGTTTCTCAGCCTCCAATGCGGTGAAGGTGGAGAAGAGCCGAGGAAGGTGGCTCTAGCAAGAAGGTGATTGATCTGACCTCTGCCAAGTGGTGCGGTAAAGAGGTCAGTCTGGAGGAGGTGAAGCGCAGTACTGAGAGGCAGAAACCTCTGCACGGTTATGTGGGGGAGGAGGACTTGACCTTGGTCTGGTCCGAGCACTTCCCCATGTCCGTGGTTGCTGAGGAGCACTTCCAATCGAAGATGGATCTGGAGCTGCTCGGGTCTGTGGATGATAAGACTCGTGCTCAGTTTATGCAGGTATTGTGTCTGAACGGTTTATTTAATGTTGTTTGTATGTGGGAATTGAATTAACGATGTAATTGTTTATGTAGGTTTGTGCTACATGGCTATTGTGCCTTGGCAGGTTTGAGGAGTTGAAGGCCAATAGTGAAGCCGAGAAGAAAAAGGAGGAGAGCAGTTGGGAACAGAAAAAATTAGAGTTAGAGAGGGAGTTGGAGGCTGTTAAGGAGCAGAATACTTTGAAGGACAAAGAGCTACTGGAGATGAAGACTGATAATGAGCAATTGAAGGGGAAATTGCAGAAGCTGGATAAGGAGAAGACTGAGTTGAGGCCAGAGTTGTTGAACTCTGTGTGCAAAAGAAGGAAGCCGAGATGAGTAAGGAAGATCACGGCTATGATATGCTGGCGACTGGCTTTGAAAGAGCTCGGAAGCAGGCCGTGTTCTTATTTCCGGATATCAAGTTTGATGATTTGGATCCAGTGAAGGTGGTGCACAATGGTGTGTTGGTTAATGACGACGAGGTCGATGTGGAGGGTGGTGATGACCACAATCTAGAGGATGGAGGAGCCTGATCAGTATATAACTTAGTTATTTTTGTGAAAAATGATAGTTATATGTTTTTGGCTTGGTTGGACAATTTGTTAGATGATGGTTTGATTTGTGAACAATTAACATATCTTAGTGATAGGTTTTATTTTGATGTTTGGTAATTGTTTGTGAAAAATTTACTTTACTTATTTTAGCAAAGTTATTTTGGGTAATTGCTGTGCTGTTGGGTTAAGTAATGAAACTTAACCCTTCGTTGGCTCGGATTGATACTTAGAGCAGTTTAATCGATTTAAAAAGAAAAGACATAGTCTTTAATGGGTTCACAAAATATGATTAACTCATATATAAGGTTAGATAATTGATGATGAATGAATATTATTCATAATGGAGTTTGAACAGTGTACAACTTACGCTTAAGATAAGTGTAGATTTGGATTTTAGAATTGGTTGATAATTTGCAACTTATACAAGACGAGTATAAATCGGGTAATTTAACTTATATATAAGATAAGTGATAGAGTATTGATTATTCACGTATAATTTTGTGAAATTGAATTGTTAACTTTGTAAATGAAAGTTATAGTAAGTCTTGGTAGTTGAAATTGTTAATGTTTATAAACTTAGTAAAATAAGTGTATAGGAGAGTTGATGGTTAGATATTTACGTGTTCGGTTTCAAAGTGATACTTTGAAATTATTAGGCGAAGTGCTCGGCTATGACCGAGCTCTTTAAATTGGTTGTGAAAGTGATCGGCATAGTTTCACTAAGTGTTCGGGATGTGCCTTTGTAAGAAGGATTGGCGGTTATAGGAATAAATAATAGATATTAAGTAAGTATAAAGTATAAAAGTTCTCACTTTTATTAATATTGGTAATAGGTTGGGGGTGGGGTGCCTCATTAAAACCTCTCCAAGCAAAACCCAGGGTAGGAAAAAGCTTGTGAGTAGGAAAAAAAGTGCATCACCTTGTCCCAACCTAAGAATAGTACAATTTGAGAGATTGAACATTCCAAGTACTTGGCAGAATGTTGCCATATAAAGATTCTAGTTTGTAAGCGCCTTTGCCGAGCACTTCTGATATTTTGAACGGTCCCTCCTAAGTTGGGGCAAGCTTGCCTTGGCCTGGAGGTTTTCTCGCTTCTTCAGTCTTGCGGAGGACTAAGTCTCCTTGCTTAAATGACCTCGGTTTGACTCCTTGATTGTATTTTCGAGCTGTTTGGCGTTGAATTGCTTGCTGCCGAATTGTTGCCATGTTGAGCTCTTCATCCATGGTGTCTAGTTCTGCTTGTTGATTTGAATCATTGATGTCCATGCTCTGCATTTGAGTTCGGAGTGATGATAGGGAGATCTCCACAGGGATCATTGCATCTCTTCCATGTACAAGTCGGAAATGAGTCTCCTTTATTGAAGAGTGGGGAGTTGTGTTGTATCCCCAAATGACCTTTGGAATGAGCTCGGCCCAACGACCTTTGGCGTTGTCGAGTCTCTTCCTAAGCGCCTGCAAAACAACCTTGTTTGCAGCCTCAGCCAAACCATTAGTTTGAGAGTGTTCAACCGAAGATAAATGATGTTTGATATGAAAATTAGACAATAAAGAAATAAACTTATCATCTATGAATTGTCTACCATTATCAGTTACTACCTCATAAGGAATACCAAATCTACAGATTATATTTTTCCAAACAAAAGAAGTAGTCTTTTCGGATGTAATACGAGCTAAGGGTAATGCTTCTATCCACTTAGTAAAATAATCTATAGCAACTATAAGGAATTTAACTTGACCAGGTGCAATAGGAAAAGGACCAAGTATACCTAGCCCCCATTTACAGAAGGGCCAGCTTACCTCCGAGCTCTGTAAGAGCTCGGCCGGACGGTGTATGGTTGGTGCATGACGTTGGCAGTTGTCACAAGTCTTCACCTTGTGCATGCAATCAGCTTTGAGGGTAGGCCAGTAGTATCCAGCTCTGAGTAGCTTGTTGGCTAGGCTCCGACCTCCTATGTGAGTGCCACAAACGCCTTCATGGACTTCATCCATTGCGAGTTCTGCCTCGGAGAGGTTGAGGCATCTGAGAAGAGGTCGGCAGAACCCTCTCTTGTAGAGATCGGTTCCGAGCAGTGTATATTGAGTTGCTTGTCTTCGGAACTTCTTTGTGTCCTTTATGCCTTCTAGAATTGAGTTGTTGAGGAGGTATTGAATGAAAGGTGATCTCCAATCTGTATCCTATGAAACATTCATAATGGCAGATGGTGAAACACTTGGTTGGTGGAGTTCAAGTTGTGTCAACGTTGAAGATCCACCAAGCCGAGTAGCAGCTAATTTAGACAAGACATCGGCTCTAACATTATTTTCTCTAGGGATATGATTAAGCTCAATCTTAGCAAAAGAAGTCATTAATGTTTGCACAAACTTAAGGTATAAGTTGAGGAGGGGGTCTTTTACCTGAAAGACCCCATTAACCTGTTGGACTACTAGGAGGGAGTCATAGTTGATGACTAGGTTGCTGACGCTGAGCTCTTTGGCTAATCTGAGTCCAGCAAGAAGGGCTTCATATACAGCTTGATTGTTGCTTGTGTTAAACTCAAAGTGCAAGGACTATTTAGTTACTAAATTGTTCTCGTCTGTCAGGACTATGCCTGCTCCACATTCATGGGGATTGGATGCCCCGTCTACATAAAGAGTCCAGTTGTTGCTTGAAGAGGTCGGTTCTTGAGTTGTCAGTTTAGCAATGAAGTCGGTGAGCTGTTGGGACTTGATTGATCCTTTGGATTGATAAGAGATGAACTCAGAGAGTTCAATGGACCATTTAATTAGCCGACCCGCCAAATCGGGTTTAGTGAGGATATTCCTCATTGGTTGATCTGTCTTTACAATGATTGAATGGCTTCGGAAGTAGTGTCTTAAACTCCGAGCTGTTATGACTAAGGCTAGAGCTAACTTCTCCATCTTAGGATAGCGAAGTTCAGCTCCTTGAAGTAACTTGCTTACAAAGTAGATCGGTTGTTGCTGTTTGTCCACTTCTGAGACTAGGATCAGCTTGATTGCGAAGTCAGTGACGGACAGGTATAGTAGTAAGGGCTTGCCAACATCAGGTTTGTGCAGGATCGGTGGGGAAGATAGGATCTGTTTTAGCTCATTGAAGGCTACTTCACAGTCTTCATTCCAGATGAATTCGGCCTGTTTACGAAGTGCTTGGAAGAAATGGTATGATCGGTGAGCTACCCTTGGCAAGAACCTTGAGAGGGCGGCCAACTGACCAGTTAGCTATTGCACTTCTTTTATTGATTGAGAACTTCTCATGTTGATTATTGCTTGACATTTTTCTGGATTTGCTTCTATTCCTCGGCTTGTTAGAATGAAACCAAGGAACTTGCCTCCTTGGACCCCGAATGCACACTTCTCGGGGTTTAGCTTCATGTTGTACTTGTGTAGCTGACTGAAGATCTCTTTCAAGTCTTCAGTATGTGATCGGCCTTCAGGGGTCTTTGCCACCATGTCATCGACATAAACCTCCATGTTGCGGCCGATCTGATCAGCGAAGATCTTGTCCATTAACCTCTGATAGGTTGCACCTGCATTCTTTAAACCGAATGGCATAACCTTATAACAAAAATTACCATTGTTAGTAATAAAAGCAGTCTTACTCTGGTCAGAAGGGTGCATCA
>JASCZI010000046.1:40688-83755 GCA_036250425.1 Stylosanthes scabra
CTCCTCAATCTAAAGGATATAAATGCTTAACCAAGGAAGGTAAAATAATTGTTGCAAGGAATGTTATTTTTGATGAATCCACCTTTCCCTTTTCTGAATTTTCTGAATCTGATGTTGCTGCCCCTTCTACTAGTAATTCTTTTTCTCTCCTACCTCAAATTCCCATCATCACTTCTATATCTCCTACTGTCACACATTCAGATCAATCCTCTACAACCATCACCAATTCTCAGTTACCTACCTCTGACTCATTAGCCTCAAGTCCTTCTACCACAGCTGATTTTAACTCTCCCTACAATACTATTCCACACAATGGTTCAAATCAAGGTTCTTTTCCCTCCATTTCTGACTCTTCTAACTCATTTGACTCATCTGAATCTTCTCCCCCATCTTCTACTCCTTCTGATCAAATAGCTATCTCTAACACATAAATAGTTCTTCCTTCTACTACTACTCATAATTCTCATCCTATGATCACCAGGTCCAAGGCTGGTGTTTTTAAACCACGAGCATTAGCCTCTTTTGTTTCCAACATAGATCTTATTCATCATCCTCCTAAAATTATTTCTCAAGCCCTTCATTCCTCTCACTGATTTCAAGCTATGCAAGATGAATATCACACTCTCCAAAATAACAAAACTTGGCATCTTACTCATGCTCCACCAAATTCAACTGTGATTGGCTGCAAATGGGTCTTTACTATCAAACGGGGACCAGACAACTCTATCAAAAAATACAAAGCTCGTCTGGTTGCTAAAGGGTGTCATCAAATTGAAGGAATTGATTACTCTCAAATTTATAGTCCTGTTGTAAGACCCACCACCATTCGAATGATCTTATCTATTGCATTGTCTAAGGGATGGCCTATGCGCCAATTTGACTTCAATAATGCTTTCCTTAATGGTGAATTAACTGAAAATGTTTATATGATACAACCTCCAGGTTTCATTAGCTCAGATTCTACTCTCGTTTGCAAGTTGGACAAAGCCATTCATGGCTTGAAACAGGCCCCTCGGGCCTGGTTCCTCACTCTTAGCACCACTCTCTTCAAACTTGGTTTTCATAATGCTAAAGCTGACACCTCTTTATTCATCAGAACTACTTCAGATTCTACCATATTTTTACTTGCCTATGTTGATGATATAGTCATCACTGGTAGTAATAGTTCTGAGATTGAAATGCTCATTACCAAATTGAATTCGATTTTCTCTTTGAAAGACTTAGGAACTTTACTTTATTTCCTTGGATTAGAATTTAATTTTCTGCCATCAGGATATTACATATTTCTCAAGCAAAATATATTTGTGATCTTCTCAAACGTGCTAATATGGATAACTCTAATACTGTACCTACACCTATGGTTTCTTCTTCTAAACTAACATTGCAGGGTTCAGATTATTATGACAATCCTACTTTATATCGCTTGATTGTTGGTGGACTGCAGTATGCTACTTTAACACATCCAGAGATTGCATTCTCTGTCAATAAAGTCAGCCAGTTTATGCACCAACCTCTCCTTGGATTGCTGTTAAACGCATCCTTCGGTATCTTGCAGGTAAAGTTACTCATGGTATTTTATTAACCAAGTCCACTAATTTTCGCCTTTATGTTTTTGGAGATGCTGATTGGGCTAGTGATCTTGATGATAGAAGATCCACTAGTGGATATTGTATCTACCTTGGGAGCAATCCAATCTTCTGTAGTAGGAAGCAACAATCTGTCAGCCGCTCCTCTACTGAAGCTGAATATCGGTGTCTTGCTGTAGCTGCTGCAGAAGCTTCATGGATTCAAAAGTTACTAGCTGAAGTCGACATGTCTTCCCATCAGCCTCCAACCCTTTATTGTGACAACCTTGGAGCTGTTTTGCTTGCTGCAAATCTAATATTACACAGCAGGAGTAAGCACTTCGAAGTGGATTTACATTTTGTTCGAGAAAAGGTCACCAAAGGATTATTACATGTTGTTCATATACCTTCAACCTCCCAAGTTGCTGACATTCTGACCAAAGCATTGCCTCCCCAGTCTTTTGAAGCATTTGTTGTCAAACTCAGGGTCTTTCCTCTTTTGACCCTGACTTTGAGGGGGGTGTGGAGATTAGTGAAATAACAGAAGTTAGTTAAGCTGTTAAAAAGTTTGTTGTACCTAATTGCTTTTCTGTTATTTCACTGTCATTCCCTTGTGTGGCTATTACATGTACTATATATAGTTCTCATTTTATTTTCTCTAGTTTTCAGATTGAATTACATTGTATCATTGAACACTCACATAATAATTTGATCTCTAACTTTCTCTACATAATCTCTTTCTTTCTTCTTGTCCTTGAAGATAAGAATTGTGCATTCTTACTTGGTTTTCTATAAACATTCCAAACTGTGGTCATCTTTACACTGTCGTCAATTTTGTAGAAGTTTACCCTTTTCTTAATATGATATACAAGACCAGCTTAATTATTAAAAGAATTTTATTTTTTAGTGTTTATATATGTTGTGTGTTTTTCTTTTAGGACACTGATAGAAAAAATTAATACTTTTAGTGAAAAATGGAGAGATAGTACAAATAACTAGTGTTAACTTGAAATTCTAAACACAGTAAAAATTATTAGTGATTTAATGTTTGTCATTTTTAGAGAGCACAACCTAAAGTATGTAATGGTAAAGTAATGATTTGTGTTAATAGTAGCAAATTGATAATATTTTTTCTTTCAGAAGTATGTAAATTGATGATGAATGGAATAGAGAAATCATTGTATCATTCTACAATGCAAACAATTCTGATGCTAAAAATGTTAACATGGGCATTCTGCTGTCAGCATCTTTGCGCCTTTTCTGTAAGCTATTTTAGGTAACTAATTCACATTATAGACACAAATCAAGATTGATTATTTTAAATACTAGATGTATCATTGTATACATCTGTACACACCATTTAGCAACATAGAAAAATGTAAACATTAGCATATAAATTGAAATTTTTTTGTGCTAATATTTATATTTTTCCGTGTTGCTAAATGGTATGTACAGATGTGTATAATGGTACACATAGATTTATTCTAATTGAAAATACAAATTAGATGGTAATTTATATTAATTGAATTAAAAATTAACATTTATTACATTAATTGTGTACATGATCTTCAATTTATTATAAAGTTAAGAGATATCTCTCTATTAATCATTTTATTACAAATCAATCAAATATCTTTTTAAAACGTGATATATGCATAGTTAGTCGACAATTTGTATGATTTTAGTTGAATTAACACAATTTTTGCATACATTAATTAAATATCCGTTTAATAGTTAATATGATTTTTTTTATATTTTCAGAAATATTATAAATAACGTTTTGTTTACAATTATGAGTATAATTTTTAAATTAAAAAGGGTTTTTGGTTCAGTTTATTTTTTTCTATTTTTCTTTTCATGTGAATAAATTAGGCTAAGATGAGACTTTAAACAATAGTTTTCAGCAAAACAAAATATTTAAGGCCTAAAATGCAAAGAACTCTAGAGTACATGGGAGTACAGAAAAAGGACAACTGTATAAGGAAGCATAGACAACAATGTATATTAAGGATCTTATAACAAGTTTTTCTTAGGATTCAATCAAAATATTTAATTGGACATGTTGTTTCTTTATTTTACAATTGCAATTGCATGTTTGAAAATAGACTAGAGCTAAAATATAGATTTGAGTATAATTGTGTGATCCACATCTATAAATCACTAAATACTTCTTTGTGAGCTTATTTTTTTTCTATAACTATAATCTTTTGACTTGTTTGATTTTATATATCTTTTGTTAGTCTTATCCAAATAAGGTTTACCTTTTATATTACCCTTGTAGTCAAATTTTGAGCTTTAAGATCTCTTTTGTTTTTCATTTAGCTCACTGCAAACTATATAATGAAAAATCTTATATGTCCCTAATTTGATTTTACCAAATCCGTTATGATTTTGAGCCCATGTTAATCAAGAGATGTTGATTTGGATGAGAGATTATAATAATAGGAATACGCATGATAAATATAATGATAAATGATATTTACGAATTTAATAAGCATCTAGGACCTATAATAGATAATGAATTATAGGATATTTGTTCGAATTTAGGTTTTATAATTATTTAAACTCTCTTCTCAAAAAGAAATTAGAGTATATTAGAGTAATGAGAGTACATAAATAAAAAAATTTGAGTATATCATAATACATGAGAGTACATAATAAATAATAGAAATTTACAATTGTTCAAACTTTCTTTTTTTTTTTTCTGAGAGTTGTAACTGTATTTACCCACAAAACAATGTGAAAAAATCCAAAGTTACTTTTATTTAAAAAAAATCATAAATAAAGATTTAATGGTTTGAGCTTGACTTAGAAAGCATAATTAGAGAATTAATCGTTCATATTATTTTATTACTAAACTACTAGATTCTTCGAACTTAATTATATATGCAATAGAAAATTTAACAATATGTTATTGTGGCCTCAAGTTTTCTAAATAATAATTAGAGTATATATTCAAATTAATCCCTACTAAATTTTGAAATGAATTTTTTGGTTTAGTCGATAATGTTAGTAGACTTTAGATACTTTGTCTCTAACAAAATTAATCATCAGATTAGTTCCCAATATTAGTGGATATCAAACACTTTATTCCTTTATTCATGTTCTCTGTCAACCATTAATTGGTCTAATTAAATGGGGCATATGAAGCTGATTAGCTCCTTTAAAGCTTTGCCCCTTGCATAAGTATTAACTTGTGACTAAGCAGTTTCATATTGAATTGGATCGTTAAGACTTGACGAAGAAGATAAATGAATGACTAAATTATCAGTCAATGAGCTGTAGCTAATAGAGGTCTCGGGTTCAAGTTTTTCCCAATATATCTTTGGTAAAAGAAATGACTAAATTGTCTAATATCTACTAACTTTAAAGACTAATTTAATAATTAATTTTGTTAAGAACCAAAATATCTCACGTTTACTAAGGTTAGGGACTAATTTGATAACATCATTCCAATTAACCAATTTGGAATCCCAACAATTACCGGCGGAATTATAACCTAAGATTAGAGCGGAAAAGAGTAAACTAAAACCCATAACCTCCGAGCAATATTAATGCTTCCTTTTGTACATTTATGATTACTTCCACGTAGGTTAACTAAAACCTATAAGGCTATAACCATCATTAGTATCCCAAACAAGTTAGATGCAAAATTTATGACACCTGATCGCAGAGGCCTATGTGAATACCTCCACAAGCTTCTTCTTGTTTTTTTTCAAACCAGCAAATGTAGTCTCAACTCCTTCAGCCACTATAAGTGAAAGCTAAAAATCAGCCATATATAACCACAATTGATAACTAGATACCCAACACAGATTATTCCAATTGGAATAGCTGTTAAACTTTCAGTCTCAGCCAACTTGTCCAAATCATCTGCAGGATCTATGACTGTAGTTTTCTTTTTCTTCTTCGTAGTAGGATAAATGGGGCAATCTGTTACAAACCGAACTATCAATTAAACAAGACTCTTGCCAGAACCAGATATGGCATTTAAAACAGTCTAAAAAACTTGAAATATGTTTGCAACTTTGAATAGACCTCCACACACAATCAAGTGAAAATATATAGTAAATCCTAGCATACATAAAACTACACATAGATTAAATAAAATAAAAAGTTGAAGGAAGCATAAACTTAGAGGTCCCGATGTCCGTTCGAAAAAATAGATAAGGATCAGTTGGTAGTTCACTCTTCTTTTACTAAATTAATATGATATATATATATATATTGAGAAATGAGAATGAATAAGTACTTAAAAAATTAATGTTAGAATAATAGAAGTTACTACATTCTATCAAGTTGCTAATTAAATAATTGTTTAACATTTTTAAGATATGAAGATAACAACACAATAGTACTTTCAAGATTTGACTAAGAATAAAATTTGGAACTAAAGTAATTTTTTTGGTACTCTAATAAATAAAGTGTATTTATATTTTATAGTGTTAAATTAATATGCTTTTAATAGTAATTTATATTATTTTTATCCCACAAAATAAAATGTTTGGGTCCCTGGACCACTGTATATTTATTGCTAAATCTAGATAAGAAAAGACATGATTTTACACCCGTCTTAGCTTCATGAACATCTCTACTTATATATTTTTTTCTTAAAATCATTATTTTATAAAGTATATTATATATTAAATGATAAGATTTATTAAAATTAATAATTAATTACATTGAGATTTAATTGATCAATAATGATAAAATTATTTATCATATATTTTCAATACTTTTATTAATTCTTTATTATATCTTGGACATTATATATAAAATATTTATTCATAAGTGTCTATTTTAGAACAAGTAATTTAAGTTGATTTTTTTTAAAAAAAATGATGAACATTTCGCATGCGGTGCATACACGAGCATAAATTAGAGCATTAAAATATTATATTACAAAGAGACACCAAAAATATTATAATACAAAGGAAGATATTGTAGGCCAAAAGAGAGTGCAATATAGGTTATATGAAGATATGCACTATGACAAAAAGGAAAATGACATTCAAGTGCCTATCAAAAAATTAACACTAGCAAAATTAATGGTGATGGCGTTGAAGCATTTTATTTTAGACACATACATGAAGGTAATATATATATTTCACAAATAATCTGATCTAAACCCATGATGGTGAAGCTTTATAGCTTCCTTTTCTTAAGGAGTGTTTTCGCTTCTATTTCAAGCACAAAATGACAGAATATGACTTAATTTTGGAGGAAATTATGGCCTATGCGAATGACAATTTCTACTTTCCATCTCATTTTTATGACATGAAAATATTCCTCCACCGGAAAGATCCATAAAATTTAACTAGTGTGGGCAAAAAATATACTTAAAGAAAATAGATTTAATATAAAATCGGAAAACCAATGAATAATAATCTTTAGATAAAAAAAAATTAATTATTAACAAGTCTCATATATATACTTATGAATAGTTAAAGAAAAATGGATACTCATTAATAAATTTCTTACGTTGATCTCTTTACCATGAATTCAGACTAAATAATATTTTTTAAAAATCTACCAAAATTGTATTTAGACTAATTTATTTTTCTAAAAAATTACCAAAAATGACAACAATAAATAAAAGAATATAAAATTCATATAAAAAATTACAAGGACAAATATAATAAAGAAATAAGGAGATTATGAGGAAAAAAATTATAAGACACACAATATATTTTCTTCTTTTATTTCTCAAAATTCATGAACAACGCAAAAGAAAATCAAGATATCTTGCTAGACTGGCTAGACATATATAGATAGTACATAAAACAAAACAAAAAAAATTAAAAAGTCTCAAACAAATAATGGAAAACATTAATTAGGTTGCCAAATGTTACCGTGATTTTAAATTACGGTAATTAATCGCCACATAATGTTGTAATAATAATAATAATACCACCATTATTATTACGGTAGTCTTCACATCTTATTAATAGTAATAGTAGTTGCACTTGCATTTTTTTTTGTCCGAATCGAAAAACTATAAATATTTTCCCAGTAAAGAGGGAGAGAATTCAAGGAACTAATTAAAGCTTCTCCTCAGTTACCAATTATTCAATCACGTTCCCATTATTATAATGGTTATTGTTACTGATGAACACCGATTGAATCTCTTCAGAACGTTTGTTATGCATCGCCATTGATCCAACACCATCAAATCCTTGCTCAGTGGACAACGATGCAGTTGCAATAATTGGACATTTTCGCGCAATCACAACTGAATTGATAACCTCATCGGAGGGGTGAAACACAGATAAAACCTCGAATCCTTCGAGATCAGAAGAAAGATCGACCACTGGATATAGAAATGCCCTGGCACCATGAGCACTTCTTACCATCAGAAGTGCTCCAGGTGCCATGTACTTACCCAGATGGTCGATCACCTTCTTCTTCTCCTCATTTTCCATTCCTACGAGTGCAGCCAAGAAAACAACGTTAAACTCGTCCAAACCATGAGACACATCTAGTATGTTGGTGGTATGAAAGACCATGCGCTTTGACAGGTCAAGATCCGAGGACACCAATGCCTTGGCCATGGAATTGGCCAAAGCGTCGATGTCATAATTATGAAATGTTGTGTTGGAAAAATGGTTGGTAGCCAAAACAATCGAGGTTAAGGGAAGCGGGCCAGATCCAACGAAGGCAATCTTCGTGGGGACCGCCTGAAAGTGTTGACTAAGAATGTTAAATTCAAGGCGACTAAGTTTGAGGTAGTTGGAGTAGTAGGGGAAGACATGAAGATGTCCAAGCGGATTCTCGTTGGAGAATGATGAAACTAAAAGCGTCGAATAATGTGTCTCCAAGAGCGATTCGGCTTCGCCGCAGAGGCGGATTAGGTTAGATCTGGCTTCTTGGATAGTTGTGGGGAGTTTAGTGATGTCGATGAAAGGGGTATGAGGGATGCATGTGTGAACGAGTTGGGTGAAGAGGGTGTCAACAGCTTTGGAGGGTTTGAGGGTGTCTAAGGTAGAGATCTTGTGGTAGAGGTCAAGCACTTTGTTGACTAAGGCCTCTTGTTCTTGGCAAACCATGATGTCGACACTATGAGGAGAGAATGATAAGTGAGAGAGTCTGGTGTTCTTCACTATTACTCTTTAACAGATATAGCTTATGGAACAATGGGCGAATATGGTAATATTTATGCTTGTTTTGGTTGGGACCACATCAGCCCTAAAACTCCCCTTTTGTGTGCTTTTTTTATGTGGAAAAATATAATGTTGCGTGAAAGTGGGGAATTATTACACTACCGTTTATTAAAGGGGCTAGCTAATGTTCAAATATATTGTATTTTTTAAATTGGTTTTTAAAATTAGTATTTTAAAGATATAAATTATCAATCGAATTGATCTTTTTATTAACTAATTAGATGAAATGTGTTAAAAAATATTGGTTGATATGATATTGAAATAATATGTCATTTAATTATTTTGTGACACGTAATATTTAAATATAACATGTCATCATCTAATTGGTAAAATGATTAATTCGATTGATAATTATATTTTTCAAAAACTAATTATATGACTAACAATATTTTTGAGAATAAATTTGAAGAGCCAAATATTTTTAGGACAAAAACATTAACCCATTGAGAAAGGGAGAAATAATGCAATTCAAATAGCTAGATGTTAGTAGTAATAAGCATTTTGGTCTCTTAACAATATGACCGTGTTAGAGTTCTGAAAATAATTAAAAAATATTACTAAAACATTTTTATATTTTCATAGACTTCAGTTTCATCTTTCTAGATATAAAATCTTTTTTATAGGGAAAAGAAAAATCCTAAATGATTAACAATACCATCCTTCTTCAATAGTAACTTCTTTATCAAAAGTCTCACAAGCAATGGGTGAAATTTGGGATCGCATAGCTTCTTCCATCTATAAATTCTAATTCAGCGTAGAAGGAACAAGATTTGTGAGATTTTCATTGAGGATGATATATGGTCCATGGATAATGAGGTTATGAGCTCTGAAGCTTCTTCATTTTTTCAAAAAGTCTTTTGTGGTACTGACCGATCTTGGTCAGCTTGATTCTCATGGTGACATCCCTCTTCCTCAACTTAGTCAAGCTTGCACTAGACTCTTGGAACCTCACTACAAGAATACGGGACTTAGCGGCGATTTTTTTTTTTGTTGTTTTACGGCGCCTTTTAGCCGCCGTGAAATGGTTTTGCAGCAGTTACACAACTGCCGCCTATAACGGCGTTGCTAAACGGTTTTGCGGCGGTTTTTCACAACCGCCGGAATAACGGCCGCGAAACACACAATACGGTGGAGGACAGTTTTGTGGTTTAAGAACCGCAGTTAAATGGCACCAGTTGAAAACAAATTGATTACAAATCAGCGGCTCAGACTCATGAGCGCATTCCTAGTGCACCAACACAGTGTTACTGCACCACACTAGGAAGCTGCGTCTTTTTGTAATTAATTCTAAAAGTTCCTTCGGAGAGATTCGAACCAAGGATCGGGGGATAGTTCAAGCTCCTTCAACATGGCTTCCGCTCTACCAAGCCAACCCAACATTCGATACATATAATTCTATTAATTATATATATATAAGTTTGTATAATATGCTTTGAATGATTTAAATTAAATTATTGATATTTTTTTTTTAAAATGACTTATTAAATTATGGTTTATATTATATTTATTATTTATTAAAAAAATTTATTAACCGTAAAAATTGAAATTATCACTTTTAATTAATTAGATTTGAATGATGTGAAATATTATTTTATAAATTATAATTTTTTATTAAATTAAAATCTAAATTAAAAATGTTAAATAAACAAAAATACATTTTGCGGCGGTTCTAATCTTAACCGCTGCTATATTCCTGCCATTTATCTATTCTGTGGCGGTTCCAATATCAACTGCGGCTAAACTCATCAATTTCGCGGCAGTTTTTTATAACTGCTGCTGAATGCGATAAATCACCGTGAAAATCGTCAACATTGTCCATTTAGTGGTGGTTTATTCAACCGTAGCTATTAAGCCGCCGCTATTAGCCAAATTCCTTGTAGTGTCTGTTTCATTAGACGAAGTCAAAGCAACTATTATGTGAATGAATTCTTTCAAAACTCCTAGCCCTAATGGCTTCCAAGCTTTCTTCTATAAAGAATATTAGAACTCTATTGGTGAAGATATAAGAAGTATTGTTTCTAGGGCTTTCCTGGGGATTTGCTTGATCCTTGTTCGTTCGAGACTCATATTGTTCTTATTCCCAAAGTTGAGGCTCTAACCTCCTTTAAAGACTTTCGCCCGATCAGTTTATGTAATGTTCTATACAAGATAATCACCAAAGTGCTTGATAATAGTTTTCGGTCCTTTTTTACCGATGTGATGGTGGGCCCTCTTCAAGGTGGTTTCATTCCGGGCAGGGAAACTACAAAGAATATCATCGTGGCTTCGAGATCCTTCACTTTATGAAGCGGTCTAAATCTAAGAAGTGGAATTTGACTTATAAAATTGATTTGTAGAAAGCATATGACAGGGTTGATTGGAGATTTTTGAAAAATACTCTTATAAGCTTTGGTTTCCCTAGGCAAATTACTCAATTGATCATTTATTGTGTGTCATCCTCTTCCTTCTCTATTCTTTGGAATGGAAATTTGCTTGAGAGTTTCCTCCTGAAAAGAGGTTTGCCGCAGGATGACCCTATACCACCGTATCTCTTTGTCTTGTGTATGGAGTGTCTAGCTTGTCTTATTTCTCATAAGGTTTCTTTAGGTGATTGGCATCGATTGCAGTTTCTATAGGTGGCCCAAAAGTTTCTCAACTCATATTTGTTGATGACCTTCTTTTGTTATGTAAAGCTACAAAGATACAGGTTAAAATGGTGATGAAGGTTCTTGATTCTTTTTGTTTACTTCGGAATTGAAAGTTAATCTTCACAAATCTAAAGCTCTATGTTCGAAATTAGTGTCTAATAATAAGAGGGATGTCTTATTGGGAGTTTCTTCCATACGATTTACTAATAACATTGGAAAATATTTGGGTGCGAATATTGGCCATCCTCGTGTTCAAAGGAAATGTGCTTTAGAAGCCATTAAGAAAATTCAGAATAGATTGGCTAATTGGAAAGGGCGTCTCCTAAATAGATATGATAAACTTTGTTTGATCAAGTTTGTTGTCTCTTCTTTACCTATTTATCAGATACAAATTTACCACTTTCCTTCTTTCGCGTGTAACAAGATTATTCTCTTATTTGACAATTCTTTTGGAAAGGAAGTAGCGTTCTTGATGGTAGATTTTTGTCACTAGTGAAATGGAAGACCCTTATTTGTCCTAAAAAATTTGAGGGACTTGGGATTAGAGACTCTTCTTGTACTAATAAAGTTCTTATGGGTAAGCTTATTTGGCAAATTTTAACATGTAAGGAGAAACATTGGGTCCAAATGTTTGCTACTAAATATTTAAGGAATGGTTTGTCCTTGTTTTTTTCGGCTCCTTCCTATGCTTCTCCATGTTGGAAAAGTATTCTAGTTGCTCTTTTTTATTTAAAGGACGAATTCTCTTAGGATATTGGCTCTTTGAGTCAATCTGTTTGGCATGACTGGTGGATCCCTGATGGCAAAATTTGTGATATGATTCCTTTTGTGCATATTTCTGATTTGGATTTGACTATTAAAGTTATTTGGCAAAATAATATCTGAAATCTAAATTTTCTTGATACTCCTATTCCTACTGAGGTTTCAGAAAAGTTCTTATGGTATAATCCTTCTCGATCAAGATCTTTTGAGCTAGGATGGATTTGCGATGCAAATGTGATAAATCCTACAATGTGAAGGAGGACTATATGTGGTTGATTAAACAAAAATTTCAATTGGACTTTTCCACTAACAGGTTGTGGCTTTGGCGGTCTAACATCTTCGAAAAGGCTATGATTCTCATTTGGCTTGGTGCCCTTTAAGCTCTGCCTACTGCAGCTCTTCGACCCAAAAGAAGAATGGTAGCGAGCAGTTTGTGTTCAAGGTGTGGTGAAGCTCCTGAGACAGTGACCGATTTCCTTCTAAATTGTTTGAAAATTTGAGAGATTTGGAACCTTCTTTTTCTTCTATTTCTTTTCCAATTGCTAACTTCCATACCTGGGTGCAGTTATTTCTTCATGAAGATGAAGCTATCACCGTCGCAGATCTCTGGTGGATCTAGAGGCATCGAAATCAAGAGATTTTTAATTCTGAAGAAATTTGGTCTCGTCGGAAAGTGTTATCTTATGCCAAAGGGTGGATTCAGGATCTCATTGTCGTGAAGAACAAATCTCCTTTTCTTCGAGACAATCTTATTTTTATAATTTGGTTGAAGCCTCCATCTGGTCTTGTTAAAATTAATTGTTATGCAAATGTTCATGTTGAGCAGAAAAGATCCGGTTTTGATTGTGTGATTCAGAATCATAAGGGTGAGTGGTTGAAGGGATACTTTGGTTCTTTCCCTTCTTCTTGAGACATCTGCCATTGTGAATTGGTTGCGATGTGGCATGGGTTGGTGCTGGCTTGGGAATGTGGTCAGAAGTAAGTTATTTGTAAGACAGATTGCAAGGAAGCTTTCTTAGTTGCTCAAGCTACAAATAAGTGTGCCACTGATGGTCTGAAAGACCTCATAGAGAAGATTCAGGAAGTATTTTGTAGAGACTGGAAGGTGATTTTCAATCTTATCCTTTAGGAAGCAAATTGCATTGCAGATGCTATGGCGAAGAATTGAGCTTTCTTCGATGTTAGCTAGGTGGAGTGGTTTTATCCTGGGGATAATTTGCAAGAATCCAGTGTTACTTTGTTAGTGAAGCATCTAGTTCTAAGTTTTTAGGCTTTGTTCTTTTTGTTTCTTGGACAACAATTTTTTTTTTAAGATCATTACAACAAGTACATATAAAATCTTACAGCTAGTTCAATTGATGGAGAAGAACGAAAAATAAATAAATTTCAAAGTGTTTGAATTTTTATTTTGATATTTAATAATAAAATATATAGATTTATAAAGTTTATATGATTAAATACCTAAATTTTGTTTGACAAATGTAATTATTAAAAAAAGTTTGCTAGATGGAATCAATTAATTTCTCAGCATATCCATGTTTAAATGGACAAAAAAAATCAATGTTTAAATTCTTGCTCTATATAAATGCTCTTTTAGTAAGAAAGTTGTTCTTTATTCTAAAATTAATAAACTATTTAAAACTAGATAGTATTAAAGAGTAATTAATGTTAAAAGTAAAAAAATATAAATAAATAGAAAGATAAATACTGTAGCACATTTTTAATAGAATTTCCTATTAATTTAGGAACACCTAAATAGTTTTCTTCGACTTACACCTCTTAATTAAATGACTAAATCTTCGCATTTGATCACAATTAAATAATCAATGCTATGGGAGTTGGATCGGTACGATCGGAAAAGGGACCGATCCACTATCCATCCATCTCAAGTGTAAAATCAATTGACAGAAAATTAGTAAAATTGGTGATGAATCGCTAAATTGGTAAAATCAAACTGGTTTCTTAATGAAAAAATTAGTATTTTTTAAAAATAATATTATATTTTTTATTAATTTTATATTATATTTTAAATTATTTTATTATATATTTGAGTAAATCGATCTGACTATGATCATACCTTTAAATCATTGAACCAATTACTCTAGCGATTCAATGATCGGTCGGACTCTCGTAACCTTGGTAATAATAAATAGCTATAATACAAAATTTTATATTTAATTTAATTTTTATAATTTTATATAATATTATGTATTTATAACATCTAATATTGTTCATTTAATTCAATAGGATTAATAAATAAAAACAAAAGTTAAAATAGGAAGGTTACGTTACTTATGGCTACTAAACGTTTCCTAGAATAGTGTGTGAGCCCCGTGATTTTTGACCACAATCGTACGAAGTAAATCGAGTGTTATGGAGTACAATTAGGAATGGACAAGAACACACGTTGGTGGGATAAATAAAATTTTGAGCGCGAACCCGAACACCTTCGCTAAAGGTTTGGCCCGAACCGGACCAAACCGCCAAAAATTACGGAATTGCCATTAATGAATGGCACATGCATGCAAATGGGGAGCAAGGCCCCAATTACACTCATTCCTTTCTTCTTCCTCGAAGAGAAGAGAGAAAGAGAGATGAGAGAATGAAAGTTGATGGTGGTGGTGGTTGTGGTGACACCAACTTCCGGCCACCATAACTTTTGATCCAGAGCTCCGATTGACGCACGGTTTGTGGCTACGCGAAACTCTCATCGTCCTCTTCGAATCCATCTAACATGCACCATGTGGATAAGCCTTCTCACCTTTCGTTTCTCTCCTCCAAGTTTCTGTCCGAATTGGGTTTAACCCACTTGCATGTTTCCGAGTTTCATGAATTAGGTGACGCTCTGGTATGTTTTGGAGCTTGATGATCAATGCCCACAAGCTTGGGTATCTCCGGTGAGACGTTTCCAACCCTAGTCTTGAGTTTCATTAGGTGACATAAGGATTGATTGTGTTGTATTGTTTGTATGTGGTGTATTTTGTGTCATAGAGACTAGGAATTGGAGGATTGGAGGTGAGGATGAGCGGTTAGACAGGAGAACGGCGGTGGATTGTGCTTGGATGCTCGATGGCGCGATTGAGATCGCGTATGTGCATTGAACTTGGCGTCCAGGTACGGAAGTAGATTCATACTTACACTATTTAAGATAGGATGATTGTCTAAGTTAGTTGCACCTAGGATAACAAATGGTCATAATGGAAATGGATGAACATGAGGAGTATAGTAGAATTTGATTGTTGTTGAATGCCTACATGCTTATGTGTATGTTTGAGTTTGATGAGGATAATGGGTATGCATGTATGTTTGATTGTGGCTGTGGCCATGGGCCAATATTGTTTTTAAGACTTGAGGGTTTACATGAGATGGGAACCGAAATGGATGGATTGAGCCCGAGGGGCGAGACGATGAGAATAATGATGGTGAGATGATTGAATGAGTGAAAAGATTTTTGAACTATGATGATTAAAATGGTTTTGAAAAGGTTTGAAAGGGGTTTTGAAGTGATATGAGGGATTTTAGAAGAGGCAAGGATTTCAAAGGAATGGTTTTGTAAGGGGTGAGCTATAGTCCCTTGTGCAAAACTTGTTTTCAAACTTAATTTGAGAAAAACACACATTTCAACTGCAGTGAATCGATTCAGATGGTATCTGGGTCGACTCACTGAGCCTTTTTGGAACGGATTTGAGAATTTTATGACTACCGAGTCGATTCGCCTGTGGGGTGAATCGATTCGTATTTGCACAGAGGCTAAAACTCCCCAACTCAAATCGATTCGTGATTGCTTAGAATCGACTCTAATCTTGTGGCCTTAAATAAATTTGTTAAACTCTCAATCGAGTCGATTCAAGGACGTGTCGAATCGATTCGTATTTCGACAAAGGCTAAAGGATTTTAAAACTTGCCTCTTGAATCGATTCGACAAAGCCTCGAGTCGACTCCACGTTCTAAATTTCATCAACCGCCTAAGATCGAGTGGATTCGATGGGTCACCGAACCAATTCGTTTACACTCTGTTTTCAAATTTAACGTTCAAAACGCCCTCAGAATCGATTCTTCCTCTTCTAAATCGATTCCAAAGAGAAGGAACATGATTTCCAAAGGTTTTCAAAGGTTGATTGGTGATGAATGGAGTGGTTGCATCTCATGTGAGTTAATACCCTTGTTTTGCGAACTAAGAACCGTGAGCCTAGGCATCTGGAGGGGCCGGAAGGGCTAACGACTCGGCTTACGGCAATAGCGGACCGTCGGGAGTAGTGAGTGACTGTGGGGTTTTTGTTTCCACGTGGGACAAAGACTAACGTCGCGGCTCACGGTGGCTACAGGGGGGCTTTTGGCTCAGGACCCGGCTACCAAACTAGGTATTAGTCATGATAAAGAGAAGGGAATCCCCATATGTGTATTGATGAGATAAAAGATCATAAATGATCGGGGCCGGGAAGAATGGTCTTCCGGGGAAGTACGAACGATGGTTATCCAGTGCTAGTTCTGGATCGGTCGGGTTGGCTATGATAACAAACCGGGTGAGCTCACCGTAGCCTGTAGGACTCAGGCATACATCATCTGCATTTGCTTGACATTGTTTGGGTGTGCTTAATTGATTATTACTTGTTAAATGTTACTTGCCTGCTTTGCTTGCTTTGTGTTGTGTGTTTGTCTGTTTGGATTGTCTGCTGTGCTCTGATGATTAGATTAAGGAAGGTAGGATTTAGGAAACGAGAGGGAAGGATGAATAACTGTTAGTGCCTTGTATTTGGCCTTAGGGTTAACTAATAATATGGCTAAATGAGAGATATAGGAAAGCCTCGAGTAATCCGACTAGAATAAATACTGTAGGCTTGACGCTCTTTCCGTACTGAGAATCCATGGGTTGGGGATATTCACTCCGTATATTTATCAGACTTTTCAGGTATAGGTTTAAGCTTGGAAAGTTGGCGAAGTATCCGTGGAATCCGAGTGTCTAGTCTTCTCCGAAGGTCAAGACTTTGTTCAACACTTTGTTCTATATATGTTAGATAAACTCATAATTGGAGAATGAAGTGATGATTCATTACTCACGGAAGATTTACAATATGTATATAGTTGGTGTTGAAGAAACCAACTGTAACAGAATTTACAATTGGAAAAACTAACACTAGACAAACTAATTAAATAACTTACATTACAAACTAATGATTAATTAACTAATTATAGTTATATCAATTAACTATGGTGGGAAACCCCCTCAAGTTGGAATATACAAGTTGTATGTTTCTAACTTGGTCATGAGGAACCGAAATTAAGGTGCAGGAAGCGCTTACTTGGCACATGCACCATTTTAATGACTTCTGGTGCAACCTTTTCTTTGATAAAGTGCTAATCAATTTCAATGTAGTTCGATTGTTCATGAAGAACGGGATTAGTGGCCGTTTGGACGGCTAAGAAGTTGTCACACAAGAACATGGCAAAAGGAACCTTAATGTTCATGAATTGCAAAAGGCCATCACAGAGATAATCTCACAAGCAATATTGGCTAAGGCACAGTATTCAGCTTTTGTGGAGCTGCGATATACAGCATCCTACTTCTTACTCTTCCAAAAAATGAAAGTCACTTAAGAAAGTACAATAGGCGGTAGTAGATCTGCCAAAACAAAAATTAATCATTAAATTTTAAATGTACCTTTTTACCCCCCTAAATGAGATGTAAAGTTTTTTTTTTTTCCTAACTCAACTACTCAAGACATCATATTAAAAATTTTAAAAAAAATAAAAAAAAATGAAAAATAAAAACGCACACTAAACGTGATTTAAATTCTTTCTTATGCAAAGACACAAAATAAAATCTATCTTATGCAAATAATATTAGCCACATGAATTTCATGTATGAAAACTTTACTCTATATAATCTTAGCCACATGAATTTTATGTATGTCTAATTATAGGCTTGATACTTAAAAAGATAAAAAGTTCAATTATAAATGTTGTTTTTAAAAATATTAAAAATGTAAAAAATGTAAAAGTTTCTCTAAGCATAATTAAGCTTATAATTAGGCTTAAATTTTAGTCATTTCGATCTTTTTTTGAGAAATATTTAAAAAGAGGAAATGAAAATAAAAGGAAAAAAGACAAAGAAAGAAGGAAGGAAGAATTGGGTAAACAAATAATTGGTATTCCTTATCATTATTACTCATCAATAAAATACTATATCAATGACACTGTCGTAGCAACTAGCAACAAATGCGACTACTCGACGCTGAAACTAAAGGTAATCGGAATAGAAGTGCAAGTTGCAAAATGCGTTGTTGCTGAAATGAACACATATTATTGGCTTAGCTTATTTTTTTAATCCAAAAATGCTACCTTTTTTTTTTATTTTGCTAGTGATTATTGTGCTTCTGACTTCATCACCATCTAGCTAGCTAGCTTTCGGTTTCAGTGCACCATCACAGCTCTAATTTGCTTCATTCGCACAATGGAAGAGATTACTTAAAATAAAACCAAATAACAAAGCAATAACGAGCATGTTGGTTGGTTATGAATGAATTGAAGTCCACTAAATCACTGTGCAAATGAATGTGTGGGAAACACATGACGCCCTTTGCCAAACACAACAAACCTTCTTCCCCCCACGAGCAAGCCACACCCTTCACTTCACTTCTCCATATGCAATATCACCAATTCACCTATCCAACCTTCTTAGTTCAAAAGTTTAAAAGTTCACCTATCAATCCGGATATATTCGATGTTAATCGAAATTTTTTCAGACAAAATTAAAATATACAATAATTCTATGTGAACAAGTGGTTTTGGCCAACCAAGTGTAACCAAATGATTTATTTCTATGCTAAATAAAAGATTATTTCGGTGTCAAATAGAACTTTATTTAGGTGCACTTTTTTTATATTATTTGACACAAAAATAATATTTTATTTAGCATAGAAATAAATTACTTGGTTGCACTTAGTTGGCCAAAATCACTTGTTCAACTAGCATTACCCTAAAATAAAACTTAGAAATATTTTTAAAATTTTTAAGAGACTTTAGAAACAAAATATATATTTTACGCAATAAAATAAGATTGGCCAATTCGAATGGTTAACTAATTGTTTGATTATTTTTTATTGGTTCTTTACCAATTCTTTGCTAAACAATTTTTATACTAAACAAAACTAGTTTAGTGACAGATTCTCAATTAATTCGATTGAACGGTTAATTTAGTCTGATTTTTTAACCATCCACCGATCTCAGTTATCATTTTTATGGTTTTAAGACAATTAAATCATAAGGGAAAGATTTTCAAATATCAAATAGACATGTCATCAATTAGATTAAGGAACATGTAGATGTGGACCTACAAAAGACTAATAAAAATAAAAGATTAAATATTAGGAAAAAGGACAAATTCGTCCCCAACATTTTAAAAATTAGACAAAATTAACCCAAAGGACTAGGAAATACACAGTATCCCCTCACCGTTCAGAAAAGAGGATACATTGGTCCCTTTGTTATTTTGGTGAGAGAACCCGTAAAAAAAACCGCTTATGTGGCCTAACAGTTCCAGTGTGTACACTAACTACTCATTCTCTTATCAAAATGACAGTGTTTTGATTAAAGTCATAATCCCTATGCAAATGATTGGCAACGAGAGGGATGGAGCTGCACCCAAATGCAAATGCAGAGTGTATGCCATGTTGTATCTCTCGAAGACCTCGAACAACCCGAATTGGTTGTTCTTTGGGTACCCGTTCTTCAAGGTAAGTTGTGTGAATTCATGTAAGTTGTTGATCATTTTGTGAAATGGTTGACATTAGTTTTTTCTGGTTGCTGGGTCTGTGTAGAATGAGCGTGTGAAGTCTGGAGAGGATGAAGAAGATGTTGATGAACACTTTGCAAATCTTAAGCTGGATAACATGTTGGGTGATTTGGAAGAAAGAGTTGCTGCCATTAAAAAGAAAAAGAGCATAAATATGTACCTAATTGTGCTGGGTCTGATTATTGTTGTGCTTTCAATTTGTTTAGGCAGGGTTTAGCTATTAAACATATGCTAATGATGTTGTTCTAAGGGGTCACACTATAGAGAATCATAACAGAGAGTTATAGTTTGCTTTTTAAAGCTTTACAAAAAAAAATGTCCAAAATCAGAGTATTAAACTAAAAGTTAGGCAATCCAAAAATTATCAAAGCTCTAAGGAGCATGCAGTTCTACTTCTTTAGACTAGAGGAATTCTCTGAGCTACTGAACCTGCTGCAGCAAGAGTTTCCTTTGATGGGCCTGCAATTGGACTTATAGGTGCTTGTTTGGAAGCTGATGAGATGCTTCCATGGGTTCCATCGGCAAATCTTGTTGTGAGGCTGACATCAGCTTCTTTGACGAGTGCCTTCTAATTGGCTGCCTAGCCGCAAACCTCTTGGACGGTCCATCTAAGATACCTACACTTGGTTCAACATTCAGGTTGGTTGCACCAGAGTTTTGAAGCTGGGAATCAGCACCCAGCACCACCTTCAGCCTTTGAAGTGTCATGGACCTAAACAATGAAAATCACAAACACATATAAGTCACCAACTTTTTTTTTAAAATTCTCATATAAGTCCTAACAAATCTTAAAAATGACATAGACATCCCTATAATCCATTAAGTTTTGTATACCTCAGCTTGGGGAACAAACTGGGATACTTGCACATTTTGTTCAACAATTGGGACATGGTGCAGTTATCAACCACGTTAGTATAAGATCTTAACTATATACCTAAGTTAGTAGTAATTAATAGGACAAATTAACCCTTAAAGTTGTTTAAAATAGGCATTACAGTCCCTATCGAATTTTAAAGAGGACATAAAAGACCCTGTAATAAATCAATGTATGTATACCTCTGGTTCTGGGGCAGATTGTGAAAATTGAATGTCAATGGGTGGTTGCGATGATGATTCTCCTCTTCTCTTCTTCCTTGTACTTGGTTTAGGGTTAGGGTTGGCTGGAACACCCTCATAGGTCTTGTAGTTATGGCCATTTTCTTTGCATTTACTGCAAGTGACACTAAATGTCTTCTTCAACTTGTCTCCCTCAATCAAAACCTCCACTCGATCCCTCTTTCTGGCATGGACTATGGGCCTCCCAATCGGACTCTTGATGATTGGAGAGTTGGTCTTCAGATAGCTGGTGGTTGTCCAATACTCTACACTTGACACCAGGTTGATGCTAAACTTATACGTTGCATGGAGTAAAGCACAATCATTTATGCACATAATCTTTAGGATTCAAATGCTTGTACCTAATAGTAGCAACACCATGTATACAAGGTAGGCCTGAAATTTTCAACTCAGTTATATTCAAAAGAGAAGTTGAATGTATAACATAAAGCTTACAAAACACTATTATTTACCTGATAGTTGCCATTTGTTACAGCTGCATGTGTGCTTTGCCAGATTTACACCAATTGTGTTGTCACCTCGCTTAACCCGATATGTCATCATCGGATCATCTTGGGCACATTCTGTTGTCCATCTGTTACTTGGACGAATCAACTTAGCAAGCCTTTTTTCCTGAATAGGTGCTAGCTTCCCAATGTGGTTGCCAAGGAGCTTGATGTGTTTCGTCATCCTACACATGATATAGCACCTTAACTCCCTGCACATGGTAAGGATTGGTTTGAATCTGTATGGACCAATCTTGGCATCCCAGCTTTCGCACATATCGTTTTTGAGCCTATCCACCTTAGGACCATGGGTAAAATAGGCTTTAACCTATGCTTTAGGATCAAACTTGCTTAGGTAAGTCCGACTTTTCGTTGATCCTTTTCAATTTTTCCATGCTTTCTACAAAACCTGTTGGAGCTATTTGATTTGCATACTCCCAAACTGTGTCCCTTATATTCATATCCTTGAACTGGTTGATAAATTCTTCCACATATGCATGACACAATTTCTATAAGGTTCATTTGGTGCAACTTCTTTTAGAGCTTCTTTTAGTCCCTGTCCATAAAATAAACTAGCAAACGATGCATAAAATTTCAGGAAATGATACAACAATAAACCCTAAACAGATATTAGGTACAAGCAATAAGTGCAAGTATTACCTTTTGTTGGTCACTCATAAAATTCTAGCCATATACAGTGGGATATCCCAAGTCCTCAAGCAACATGGTTAAGAACCACTTCCAAGAGTCCTCTGTTTCTGCCATAGCCACTCCATAGGCAATCACGTAGAATTGGTTGTTGGCATCTTGGCCCACTATAGATAAAAGTTTCCCACCGAAATAAGTCTTTAGGAAGCAATCATCTAAATAAATCAGAGACATGCACCCGCTCTAAAGCCTTGCTTGCAAGCATCAAAACATATATAGATCTTGTCAAAAACTAGAACTGACTGAGGGATTGGAATCACCTCAATCAAAGTTGTAGACCTAGGGTTGCTTGCCATTAGCTCAAACGTGTATCCCTGTAGCCTTTCATATTGTTCTTTCTCACTGCCAATGATCCTCTTTTGCCTTGCAACCAACCCTCACCCTTACAGTATCATTCTTGATCCATTTCGGTTCCCTCCCTTCAACAATAAAAAGATCCTTCACAACATCCTTAAAGTTTTCTAGAGTTGCAAACTTCATCCCAATCTCAAAATGACCTTCCCCAAAACCATACTCCTGGTTGAACTCTGGCCATGGATGTTTGTAGTATTCTTCATCAGATGACACAAGATTGTGTAGTGTTTCACTTTCATACTCGTAGGCATATTCTTCACCACTTGAAGGAATTTGTGGCCGATAGTATCTGCATCCATTCTTGACACTTGGGCCATGATGTGATGCTTCACCAAGGTCATTGGTTTCATTTCTTGTTGGCCCACTTCAAGTATTCTTATTTTTTGGCCCAACATTTGATGAACCATATTTTTTGGCAACCTTCTCCTCCCTTCCCATTTTCAACTCATTCTTCCTATTCAGCACTCCATTCCCCTTCTGACTAGGATTAGCCTTTGCAGACCTGCTCTTTCCTGTAACATTTAGACCATTACTAGCCCGATGTCCCCTTTCAACATCACTATCAGTGTCATCATTATCAACAGCAGTTCGAGGCTTATAGAGCTCATCCTCGACACTCTCGTACCCACCATTATCAGTAGATGTTGATGAACCTTTCTCATCATCTAACACGATGGGTTTAGCATTTGTCTCCCCTGCAGTGGCTAATTAAGGCACATTCACATCATAGTCTACATAAATATAAAATTGATCCATCAACCCATAATTCCTCAACACATCCCCCCCCGCCACATATAAGTAACTTCAGCATCTCCATATATCTTATGCAATCCAGTCTCAAGATGTTTACTAGTGAAATTAAACCAATGCATTGCCCTATAAATCTTTTACCCTAAA
Organism: Stylosanthes scabra; assembly: GCA_036250425.1. NCBI lineage: Eukaryota > Viridiplantae > Streptophyta > Magnoliopsida > Fabales > Fabaceae > Stylosanthes > Stylosanthes scabra. The sequence continues at coordinate 64,155 of JASCZI010000046.1, forward strand.
CCCTCTAGCATCTTAACCAAAGCCCCAAAGTTTACCGATTTAATATCCATATTATTTAATCACTCCATAGTACCACCATCGTACACAAGTTCACCATCATCATTCCTAACCAACCAGCCACCCACGTTAAACACTGGAACCACAAACGTATTATCCATCTGCGAAAAAAAAACAAGAAACCCCGAAAATGCTCAAACACATATTTTGAAAACCTTAACACTACATCAGCAGAAATCACAACCCTATTTGACTACATTCATGATTTAAAGCTACCATAGACATGCAAAACAGAGTCACCCAAAGTATTATACAAAACCCACAAAACGACGAACAGAACCCTAACTCACCTTGTTCGACGGCAGCAACAGATCATTCAAGTCCCCCCACAACAACCCTGATTGCACAACGACGGCACCTTCGCAACGGATTTTTCCTTCACCACGACACACTTTCTTGATCAGGTGGTAAAAAATCGACATAATGAAGTATTTGGAGTGTTATGTCAAATGTAATTTGTAGAGTGGAATAAGGGTTTATATGGAAGACACAGGGAAGGGGAGAGCCACAACGACATCATTTCGTCATTCCCCTTACTCACTTAACTTCCACTCTGGCAACGTTATACCACCTAGTCTCCGTTTTGTGCCACCTCATCAGTCAAGAACGTTATGCTTTCTTGAACCAGAGGGGGTTATAAGTCCTCTTTTCTGAATAGTGAGGGGCTACTGGGTATTTCCCAATTCTTGGGGTTAATTTTATTCAATTTTTAAAACGTCGGGGACAAATTTGTCATTTTTTCTAAATATTAAATTCGGTATTTGATTATTTTTATTTTGGACAACATTATCCTTAAATGATTTACAAATTATAAATCGACCCTAAAATTTTGAGGAGTTTTGAAGGTCTATGTGTCTACATTTTTAAATAGTTAAAGACTAATTTTGAAATTCTTAAACCCTAATTAAAAATAAAAAGGTATAATAGTTAGAGATCGAATTGAATATTTAATCAAAATATAATGTGTCCAAGTGTTAGTAATTTTAGAAACTTAATTGTTCTATTTTTTTATTTTTACTTATTAGTCCTTAGTGAAAATTCCATCTAGTTGTCATGTTACTTTTTTTTCTGCCATTTTATTGATTGATTTCTTATTTATTGATTGCACTATATATATGGACCAAATAAAGTCGGAGCGAGCTAATCCAATATAGAGCAGGTTACATTTGATTTGTGTGCTCAATTTGTTATAGACATATAATAATAGAAAAACAAACTTCATAAGTATAGATAAAAAAAAATAGTGTTTGTATATTGTGATAGCCACCAAGCCAATAAAAAAATATAGTAATGCTACACATCCAAGTAAATTATCCAACCAAGTAAAACCAAGTAATTTTGCCCCACTCTTACCCAGGCGCGTGCATACACGCACAACACTTACCCACAAGATCTGAAAAACGCGAAAACACGCTTCTCTCTGCAACTCAGCTCATCATCTTCCTCTTCCTCCTTCTTCTTCTCAGTTATTGTAGCTACCACTGCCACCACCATTGTCGTCTTCGCTGCAAACATCACCGTCATTATTGCCGCCGCCATCATTGTCGTCGCTGTCGCTGTCGTCTTCTTCTTCTTCCTCTTTTCTGTCCTTTTCTTCCTCTTCTCCGTCCTCTTCTTCTTCCTCTTCTTCGTCCTCTTTTTCTTCCTTCCCATCATCCTCCTCCATTTTTACGTTGTTGGTGTTGTTGTTGATGATGAAAAACTGAATTGGATATTGAATGAAAATAGAAACGGATTTTGAATGAAAACAGAAACGGATTTTGAATGAAAACATAAACATATTTTAAATTAAAAATGAATTGGATTTTCACAAAAACAGAAACGGATTTTGCATAAAAACATAAACGCATTTTGCATGAAAAACAGAAACGGATTTGATGATGAACCCACGCCTAGGCGTGGTGCCGTGGTCTTGTTTACGCCTAGGCATGACTTTGGATCACGAAAACAGAAACGGATTTTGCATGAAAACAGAAACGGATTTTGTATGAAAACAGAAACGAATTTGGTGATGAACCCACGCCTAGGCGTGACTTTGGGTCACGAAAATAGAAACGGATTTTACATGAAAATAGAAACGAATTTTATATGAAAAACAGAAACGGATTTGGTGATGAACCCACGCCTAGGTGTGAGCCTGGGTGTGGTCTTGTTCACACTTAGGCGTGACTTTGGGTCACGAAAACAGAAACGATTTTAAATGAAAATAGAAACGGTTTTGAAATGAAAGTAGAAACGATTTTGAATGAAAACATAAATGAATTATTGAAGTTACCACTCAAATGTACTCATCTTATTCTTCTTCTTCATTATCATCACCTTCTTATTCTCCTCCTCGTCCTCCTCTATTTTGTTCATCTTCTTCCTCTTCCTTCTTCCTCACTGTATTATCTTTCTTTTTCCTCATCAATGGCATCATGATCGTCGTCGTTCTTCTCCTCATCGTTGTCGTCATCGCCACTGTCGTCGCTGCCGTCGCCGTTGTCATTGCTGTCGTTGTTGCCTTCGTCGTTGCTGTCGTCATTGCCTTTGTCGTTGCTATCTTCTTCCCGTGCAGAGGGAAAGAAAAAAAAGCGCTAACAGATGAGGGAGAAAGGCGCGTGGAGAAGAAAAGTTTAGTTGTACTTGGTTGGTTAAAATGCTTGGTTGTGTATAATTATTGAAAAAAATAAACACATAAAAATGAGCATCCCTTACAAATCAATATTACCTCCCCTAAAGTAACGTTTTAAAAAAACAAGGATAAAAGACAAATATGCCCCTGACTTTTTTAAAATGAGACAAAATTACCTCTCACTTTACTGAAATACACTCATGCCACCAACCTTCGAGAAAATTGGACACTCCTACCCCTCTATCAATAAAGTGGAGGGCAATTTTGTCTCATTTTATCATAACTTTCACATGATCTAGACAAACGGAGGGGTATGAGTGTCCAGTTTTCTTGAAGGTTGTGGGTATGAGTGTATTTCAGTAAAGTGAGGAGTAATTTTGTCTCATTTTAAAAAGGTCAGGGACATATTTGTCTTTTACCCAAAAAACGATAATAAACTTTACTATCATCCACCACTATTATCTGTAACGCTACAACACATCCCTCTCATTCAGACAATAATAATATGACCACGACAATACCAAATAAAAAGAGAAAGTCTTAATAGCTAATATTATTATTTTTTCTTTTTTTTTTATTACTCACTATTCATTTAATTACACTCATTGGCTCCATATTGTTCTCCTAACATTTATTCCGTAACATTATTCAAATAATAAATATTAATAATTTATTTAATCATAAATATCTTCACTAAAAAGAATAAACTAAATAAATAATTACGAAAGCCTAATCTTTTCCATTAATCAAATTTAACACTATATTATTTTGAACGATTTTCATAGTTTTTTTTTTTTTTTTTTTTGACAAGGAACGATTTTCATAGTTTGAAAAAACTCATCACCATTCTTTTTATCTCCAAGATCAACATCCATCTAGTCATATTTTTTTAAATTTATGATCGCTTGTAAAATCCCGTCCAATATAGTTATACATTAGTATTGTAAGACCAAACATGCTTTAAAGGTTAAAACCAATTAAGTTTTCTTCTTCATCATAATCAATTTTCATATTTCAATTCACTATATAATAACTGTTGAGTTTAGAAATTTTTTATTGTTGATGATGACAAAAATATTAGAATTGATTGGATTAAAAATATGCTAAAATATAAGTCCATTACTTATTTATTAATATCTACCATTAAGGCCAAATTTTAGTGCTATAGGAACTTTTACTTGAGCCCATTTTATTGCCCCATTTGCAGCTGTGTTTCGTTCACTTGTTGCAGGTTACTTGAGCAAATATTGGAGGCAAATGAAGCTGCCTTTGGCACATTGGAGGGAAAGAAAGTAAAATTGATTTTCACTAAATATTTGAGGATCCAACACACAACCTAAATCAGAAGGTAGAAGATCTTTCTTGGTGCAAACTAATGAAGTGAAGAGCTAAGATCATTTCCAGTACTACAAGAACAGCAAAGACAACACCTCCCACTACCTGGCTGTGTCCCTGCAACAGCACAATTGGAGCAGTTGGATTTTCAAACTGCCCTGCAACAGCTAGAATCAGCCAATTTCAAATTTGAAGGATACGATCATATCTTGAAGGCTGGACGCCTATTTAAAGGGTCCTTCAGCAAAGAATTGAAGCAAGAAGAATACACATTGAGAAAGCATCTTCATCCATTGAGAGCATTCTGTCTTCTTTTGTTATGTTATATTTTTGATCATTTTTAGACTTAGGATTCTTGTTTTTGATCATGGTGGTAAAAGGCTTATAGTGAGGATTTACAAAAGCCATGAGAGAAAAGGCAACAACTTAGGTATTGAGAAAAAGCCATTACTATTTTCTTCTTCTTTAGAGATACAACATGTTCGTTGTGGTTAGTGAACTAAAAAGGTTCCCCTTGTGAGTTGGGTTAGCACTCATGTTAGGTTGAAGTCCTAAGTTTAGGCATTTTGTAATTTCTTTGAATTGGTGCATGTAATTCTAAAAATTATAGTGGAATTCCACCATGGTTGTGGTGGAGACTGGACATAGGCTATAGTGGTGGTAGCCGAACCATGATACGTGCTGGTGTCTCTGTTTTTCTTCTTTAAAATTCAAATTTACAACAGTTAAAATTGTCCCTGCTTCATCAGTAGACAAATTATAACAGCAAGCTTCCACCTTTAACTTTGAGCAAAAAGATACTCAGATTCAAACCCCCCCTTCTCTGAGTCTCTCAGAACCTTCAATAACTATATTAAAACATGAATAAAAGTATTAAAAAGAATACAATAAGAGATTAACAGATCAGGAAACTAAAATACTTTATTTTTCATTAGCAATAAAAAAAATACAAAAAAAAATTGCAAATTACTTATTCCCTATTTATCTAAAGAAAAAAAAAAGAAAAAAAGAACTTATTTTCTAGAAAATAATTGAAATAAAATCATCTTTTGTGAACAAATTGTTCTTGTCTTGGTCCTTCTTTTCATACATTAACCAAGCAAGTTTGACTTCCTTATGCTTTAAGGCTATACATACTTCTCTTTTATCTTTGTTTAAAAAAAATCGAGTTGCAAACATATAAGTTTCACTAAATAGATCTAAACATGGTATAGCATCCAATTGTTCTATTGCCTTAGCGATACTAGGTCCAAAATTATTATTCTTATTATTATAGCTTCTACGCTCCACAGCCTCACAAAGTCGATCAATTTGTTGTGATAATTTATGAGCACCTCCAACTTTCTTCATTTTCTTGTTAGCATCAACATTATTCACATTTTTTCTTTTCTTTTCAATGTTTGTGACTCTAGACTTGGACTCTTTATCAGAATCCTCACTATCTTCAAATTGTGTGTTTATTTCAGTTGGAGAAGGAACAAATCCAGAAGATGGAGTCCAAGCATCTTCTCCTGTTGCAACCGTTTTTTGAAGGATAGCCTCCAATGTGGCCTCAAAATCTGGATCAATTCAATAATCAGTCATTGATAAAGACATGCACAAGAATCACCAATGTTAATTACTTGATATAAAAGTAGTATGAAATTACTATTAAGATATGTAAAATAAGAAACATGGTTTAGTATTACCTAATAAATTATAAAGATTAATAAGATAATGAAGTCATATGACTATATATTCCATACGGTATGTCACCAAAAAATATATATTCCATACGTAGTTAAAATCTTAAGGCATGGAGCAGTAGTTAACGGCCTAAGTAATTGTAAACCAGTGAACATAACCTTTCACATGATTGGTTTAATTTATAAGCATGCTGTATAATAGAACAGGTTGAATAATTCAGATCTACGAAAGCAAAGAATGGATGAGTAACAGTACAGAGCTAAAAAATTAAAAGATACAAAACATTATAAAAAGGCAAGAGATTCATATAATGAAAAAAAGAAAAACAAAAAATACAGAACACTATAAAAAGACACTCACAATGAAGGAAAGGGTTAAGGGTTACGCAGTCAGAGATGCTGCACTTTTTGTTATTAGGTTTCTTTGATTAGGTTTTAAGGATTATATATATATATAGTGTCATAATAGTGTGGTTCTTTGGCGGGAATCGTTAGCGGCAAACAAAAAGTAAATATAAGGATTTGATATTGATAATTAATTATGGATAAATTTGGATATTTATTATTATATAGGATTATTTGATATTAATTAGGGATATTTATTAGAGTACAGTAATAATCTAATTGTTGGGTGAGATAAAATAAAAACTATTTTCAACGGGTAAAAGTCAAGTCACCAAAAAAAAGGGGGTAAACGTCATGATATACTACAAAATATAAGCTAAATATAATAGACATGATATAAAAGAGATAAAAAATTAGAAACCTGAATCCTTAGTTAAATGAAAGTTTTAAGAAATTAATTTGTATTAACAATTAACATGCATTTGTATGATTATTTTAAATTTTTAAGGAAAGTTAACGGTAAATATATAGTCTAAAGAGTATGCCTCTTAAGTGTTAAAATTTGGTTCCAAAGCCACTCAAATCTTCCAATTTGTGTGTGATCAAGACTATCAGTAATGAGGAACTATCACATTTCAACTTTACTTATGGATAGAGCATAGTGTGGGGTATCACACTTGGAACTTGCAGATGATATATATGATTTTGTTCCATCCTATTGAAGAGGCAATGTAAGATGGGGAGACTCCCAATCAAGTATCTTGTAGGTCGTTGTGTGCCCAAACACAGTATAAATGTGGCAACCCATCATTGACAAGGTAGAAAAGAAGTTGAAGATGTGGAAGACAAAGATCCTAAACAAAGGGGTCAATTAGTTCTTATTAACTTAATATTGAATAGTTTATCAGTGTATTCTCTAAGTCTGTATAACTGTATAAGATGTCAAAAAAATTTCTCTATGAAGGAGATGATGATGATGATGATGATGACAATTTTCAGAGGAGTTCTGGAAGAAGTGGTATGATGCAGAGAATTACTTCAACATCTCTCTTATTCTGTTTATGGTTTATGACATCATTCTATGCTCTAAGTGACAACAATGAAATGAGTATATATGGTATACGTAAGATGCTTCTAGTTCTAACATAATTTGTACACTATACTGAAAGAGATACATTGAAGAAGAAGAAAAAAAATACATATCATCAAACCATGGTTTATAACAGCTCCAAAAAAAAACATCAGAGTTCAGAATCTTCATACTTTTCATAGCTCTGGTACTCAGAAGATTCATACGCATTAGATTGTTCGCTGGGATATGATTCATAAACATTTGAACTTTCAGAGCTGTCATCATAAGCGGGAGTTTCCTCGAAGAATGAATCGGGTTTTTCAGATTTTTCAGAAACTTCAATTTCTCCCTGTTCAACGAAATTCAACAAGAACTGCACTCCATTGATCACATCATATACCATGAGTCCTATTCTACCACCAACCCAACTGCCCAAGTGACTTCCAACGAGATAACCGAATCTACCAAGCCTTTCCTCGCCAACAAACCCTCCACCGTACGCACCAAACAATGTACCAGTACCCCTAAGGAAACCCTCCGTGACTGTACCACCATAGTACACGGCTTCAAAAAAGTCCCATCCAGAAGAGATGATGGGGCCTATAATGCGCTTGGCTTGACGAGAGGCCAGTTTTGCTGCCTTCTTACCCTCTTTCTGTGCAACTTTTGCCGAGTCTGTCGCTGACATCCCCTGAGACATCGCATCGACAAGGGAAGACTCAATTGCAAGTTGCCTTGCTCTTTCAACATGAGCAGATCTAAGATTGTAAAAATAGAGCTTCACGCCTTCCTTAACAGCACATGCTAAAGTTCCGGAGCCCATGTCGAAGCAATTTAAGATTGTGAACTTCCCACTTTGGGATGAGCCCTCCTCACCAACAAGCTGCCTGCATTTTTCAGCTGAAAGAAATACACTTATATGAGCATAACCAGATACCACGCATCTATAAACAGAGAGGGAAACTACTAATCAGAGGTATTCAGTTTAAAAAAAAAAGATGACAATGCAAGACTATCAAATAATAATTTTAGGAGGATTAAAATTCAAAATGACCAATTTTTTTGGAACTAAAAAACATTTTTTAATTAAAACAAAGAAAGAATAAAACCTTTAGCTTTTAGAAGAACAAGAGATTTGATCCAGTGTTGGAAACAATGCTTAATTGACTCAGGTAGCTGGCATTTGTTTCCCATAATAAGTAAGATCTGACATTCAAGTCTTTTAAGTTGGGGAAAAAATGAACAACAAAAACAAAGCAAACAAACTAACTAACTCACTAAATTGGAAAAGATTTTACCCTCATGGCAGATCAACCAAGTTTGAGCTAGATTAGCCGGACCACACTAGAATTTTAAATTAAAAAAAAAAAATCCTCTCAATTGGATTTATCTTCTTTGGGGACCATATGACTATATGAGGAAGCATAAAAGTTAATCCTTCCTTGTAAACCCTACCCCGAATGGAATTTGAACATAGAATCTCCAGGTCTCACTCTCACCCTTATAGTGTGATAGTAACAAGCAAGTGAATTCTTCTTCTTCTTTTTTGGGAACACAATAATAGCATGGATTTCAAGTCTATTGAGAATCCAATTCCCAAATGTTAGTCAAATGAAAACACACATCTGAAATCTAGGCAAAATTGGTCCAATTCGCGAATGATTTAGATTTCTAAATTAGAACTAATCAAAGTCAGGGCTCAGTAAGTGTGAAAAGTTTGAATCACAAACACCTCCTATTGTTCTCTTGCATAATTAGCATGAATTCAAGATCAGTAAGAGTTGCCCTAAATAGTTAAAACTAAATCAGCAATCAAAACAAGAGAGAATGAGAAGTACCTGCGATGCTTAGAGCGATGATGCCAACGACGAAGACGAGCAACTGAACCCTCTTCTTCTGGATATCCATGGTTAATGGTGGAATCAGAAAAACGAAAATGAAAAGTAAAAACCATACACTAGCTAGAGAGCAGTCTTTTCCAAATTGAGAATTGAATGCTTCAAAGAGAGGGAAGAATCTTCATTTCTGTAAGCAGGTTCTACGCGGCGATGGCATTGACCAATGAGAAGAAGGATTGGAATATTGACAGCCAAAAAGAGAAAAACTAACCATATTCTTCAATGAAGCAACCGAACCAAGCAACGAATAACCGTGCCCATTTTTTATTTTATTTTTAACTCCATATTTTCAACTTTTTTTTTTTGTTTTCTTCATTGGATTGCACAACCCCAACTCTAGGTTCCTACTCACACAAATTTTAATCCCAGAAATTAGAAAAAAAAAAAAAAACGAGCTGGGCCTGTTCTACATTGAAATACAATAGATGCCTAAGTAGGTAGGGGTTTTCCTTTTCAGACCAATAGAATACAATCTCAAATTAATGCCCAAAAAAAAAACTATATAGGGAGCAATAATTAAATTGTCAAACCAAAATTTATATGAGTTATCATTCAAAATTTATGAGTTATCATCCATAACTCATATATATAGTATGTATTGACTAATATATTAGTTTCTTAATTTTTTTTTAATAGAATACAGTTAAAAATTAACCAATAATCAATTAATAGAAAAAAAACATAACTTAAAAAATTATGCAAAAACTCATCATCCCAATAATAAAAGACGGATCATTTGAAATAATAATAAGAAATCTATTATTCGAAATAATAGAAAATGAATTATTCAAAATAGTAATACTAGTTTTATAATAATGAATGAAATTCTTGGCTGATAAAAAACATATTTTCTACCCATACCTTCTCTTTAATATTTGAAAAACAACAAAAATTCCAATTTTAAAATTTCGCATAATTACTCTAATTAAAAATTGAATTGGATCATGATTTAATTCTTCTATTAGGAATACTACTTGGCTAAGAGATGACAAGGACAAAACCGTACTTGAGTGGTAATAAAAGGGTAGTTTGGTCAATCTAGACATGCGAGGGTTTATGAAGGGCTTAACTCAACCCTCAACAAAACAACACAGCCCCTCCCATTTTCCTTTTTCAACAACCATCCATGGAAGTTTCCAGCACCATTAAACCCCATCTCCTAAAATCCCTAACATTATTATTATAATATTATAATCACTTTCCAATTCACATTTACATTCATACATATTCTAGGGCATGATTCAAAAACCTTCGATTTCAACAAATCCCATTCTCACTACCAATGTTGAAGCTCATCACTACCTCCTCCTCTCGCATCCACCACCATCGCTTCCCCTCCGCTGCGGCGGTCACGGCGATCCGACCCGCCGCCGATTCCAGCTCCCCGCTTCTCCGACTGCTCAATTCACTCGGCGGGTTGGGCCGGAGGAATGGTAATTCGGTTGGGCGGTTATTTTTCTGTTCCGGTTCGGGTTCTGGAGACGGGTCGGATCAGCCGGTGGACGCGGAAGTGAAGTCGACGGAGTCTGGTGCCGCCGACGAGGTGCAGGGAAAGGCTTCTTCGGCTATAGTGTCCACTTACCCCAGACCTGAAGATTACCTCACTGTAATTGTTTAAATTGATGCTGTGTTTGAAGTTAATTTTGAACTTTGAAGTGCATGAACGAAGAATTTGTGTGTGGAAATTGAAAATATGTAGTAAAATTATGATTGTTCTGCAAGTTAAGGTGTGGAGTTATGGATCAAGTTAGTTCTTTTTTATATTAAACAAAAAAGTTATATTTTATGTAAAATATGTCAAAGGCTGTGAATTCTTACTTGTCTTAATGCAACAGTACACTGCTGTTCCTTCATCATAAAGCTATTGTTTGAATGTCCTTGTTTATTCTTATTTGTTTCGCTAAAGTAAATATTCGGAGTTTACGAATGGTATATCTTTTATGCATTGATTTGTTACCATTTTCCTTGTTTGCAAATATCAGAAATATAACAAAATGTTTGTATTCTTATGTTTGCTTGGATCAGGTTTTGGCATTGCCATTGCCACACAGACCACTTTTCCCAGGATTTTATATGCCAATCTATGTTAAGGTACTGTTTCTAATCAAAATGATGGAATGATGATTGAACATAGCTTGAAAAACTTAACAGTATGGTTATCTGACTGGTATTGTACCATGCATCCAGGATCCAAAATTGTTGGCAGCTTTACAGGAAAGTCGAGAACGACAAGCCCCTTATGCTGGTGCTTTCCTTCTTAAGGATGATCCAGGGGCTGATCCAAGTCAAGTATCTGGCTCTGAAACAGAAAAAAGTGTGTATGATTTAAAAGGAAAAGAACTGTTTAATCGTCTTCATGAAGTTGGGACTCTCGCTCAAGTATGTGATTTTGAATCCATGACTTACATATCTTGAATATGTGAATCTGGTTTTGTCACTAATCCTGTTTTCAATGCCAGATTTCAAGTATCCATGGGGAACAAGTGATCCTGATTGGTCATCGGCGTCTACGTATAACAGATATGGTATGCATTGATCAGATGGAAACTAAACAAAAATTAATGTTTGATGTATTGTTTTGTGCCATCTTCCTTACATTCATTCCTGAGTGTTTCTAGAACTTGAAAGGATACTGCTTTCAAATAATCATTTCTGCTATATGCTGCTGAAATATTCTGGTGATTTTTTTATGTGAAAACTTGTGTCTCTTTCTACAGGTTAATGAGGATCCACTTACTGTAAAAGTTGATCATCTCAAGGTTCGTGTATATTTACTATCCATTGTTTCCTCAGTCTACATTTTGAACAAGAGTAAAATGTTTCTTTGCATTGTTATTCTAATTTTATGTGGTTTTACTTGGTGCTTCAGGATAAGCCGTATGATAAAGATGATGATGTTATAAAGGCCACGTCTTTTGAGGTTATATCAACTCTAAGGGATGTTCTTAAAACAAGTTCCCTTTGGAGAGACCACGTCCAGACTTACACTAAGGTTTGGACCTTTCTCTATATTGTTTATGTGGCAATGTTGGTTTGCATCTATCACTTTGTAGTGTCTCATTTTAAAATTACTTGACTAAATGAATCTTTTCTTAGTATTGTAACAAACCTTAAAAATTGGTTTATAACACCATCTCGTCAAATATGGAGAATAGTTAATATCCATCCTTTTTGGTAATTTTACTGCCAGTGGAACCATAGCGGTAGAAGGACGAAATATAAAAGGTTTAGTGAGGAACAAAAATGGTAAAGGGTGGGTAAATCATTATTATTCTCATTCTAAGAGCTAATGCCTTGATAATGAACCCTTTTTAATGATTAAAATTGTTACTATATAGGCATATCCATCCATTGGCACTGGATCAGAATGTTAAGTGAGCATTATTCTTATATATGAAACCACAACGGGTTAGTGATATTTGAGAGTTCCCTTGCTCCCCAGACTCAGTGAACCCATTCTGCACCTCGAGTACTCTCTTATATTTCTTCTTGCTAACTAACTAATTTTATCCAAGGCCCAGGGTCCTTTTAACTGACCTGGGTTTTGTAATAGTCATTTGCTTAGGTTTGCTGTGGAGGAAAACTAAAAGTTTGTTGTTTAATTTAATATAATTGTCAATTATTCATGTTTGACATTTGAATTTTCTGAACAATAAAAAGAAAGAATGCTTTAGTTTTTTTTTCTCTTGTCATATCCATTGAAATATTGTCTCTCTGATTGATATGAGATCTGAGCTGCATTTCTCATATTGGTTAGATAAAAACAAATCAAATCAAGAATCGGATTTGTTTTTAAATTTTATTTTTTAAATATAACTTCTGTCTCCATTTCAATCAGAAGATCAAGAGGCTTCAGTAAATTATTATATTTCAATTATTTGGCTAAGTCAGCCTGTTCGTTGATAATGAGGAATTTTCTGAAACAAAAATCTTTTTATAACATAACTGCAGGATAGTGAAACTATATTCCTTTTAACATCCTAATATCCTATAAGCAACTGAATGGACTATATGGTCATGTACTATAAAATGCTTATCTTTTTCTTTTCTTATTTTTGTTTTCATAAATTTGTCTTTTGAAACATACAATACATGAATTATACAGTACAACACTACAACTTTATTTGACGGTTATGACAATTAATATTTGATCATAGTTAATTACTTAACCTATATTATTTTATCATTTAGTGTTGACTTTCTTCATTTCAAAATGCACAGCATATAGGTGATTTTACTTATCCAAAGCTAGCAGATTTCGGAGCTGCAATATCTGGGGCAAACAAATTGCAATGTCAAGAAGTTCTTGAAGAGTTAGATGTGAGTACTTGTCTCACTGACGCTGAGAAAGTCTGGCCTGATGCAATGCATACTATATATATAAAAATATAAATATTTCTTAGGCTATAACCAGTTTTAATTTCAATTAACATATAAAGAAGTGAACATAGTGTAGAGAGATACATAGATGTAATGGTAACCATTGATCTTCAATGCATGTGCACATGGAAAGATGTGCCAAATAAAATTGACCATCAGATCTAACATATCTGTATATTTGTATCATTTGACATCTGTACCTTAGAATTCACCGTGGAGCTTTAAAATTTTTATATTTGGAACTATTATTTCTGATTTTGCTGAACAGGTATATAAGCGATTAAAACTCACACTGGAGCTGGTAAAGAAAGAGATGGAAATCAGTAAGATTCAGGTAATAGTTTCTTTTGAATTCACTTTTATGCTCCACTCAAAATCTCAAATTTTCATCATATATTGAACCTGGTGTTGATTTATTTAGGAATCAATTGCAAAAGCAATTGAGGAAAAGATAAGTGGTGAGCAGCGCCGTTATTTGTTAAATGAGCAGCTTAAGGCCATAAAGAAGGTAAAACTACAAAGCTCTCATGATTTGGTTATGTAATACGTTTCTTATTTTGGACAATTGTTTATTTTTGTCCTGTCAACCAACTTTCTAATTGGAAAGTTTGGTTCATTGCATCTTTGATTGCTTCTATTCTGCAATCCTTTATTTTAATTTGCCTACAAGTATTAGCATACAGGAATATCACCAGCAAGATCAATGCCATAGATTGACACCGAATCTTTCAAAACCACGAGATAACGTCTATAGAAAAATGTAGCTACTTGGCCTGTGTGCCTTCCCAAGAATATAGGAAATTAGCAGATGTGTTCGAGATTTTTCTCAACCTATTGATACATATTGTTTTCATTGCTATTTGAAACAAAATGTCTACAAGCTTCACTGAATAGAGTGCCGGCAGTGGTTCTACACACTGCTGAGATAAATGGTGACTTCATGTGTAGACCACTGTTAAGCTCATCAATGGCCATGATAGATCATCTGTTGTTTCAGTTAAAGTCAATTAGTAGCTCTAACCATGCATAAAATTTGAAAGAAATACCCAATACAGTACTCGTAAGATGAGTTAAATTATTATCCTTTTCAAATTCTCGAATATTTAGTTGGTCAGAAATTATTGTTTATTTGTTCTTTTTGTGTATTTACAGGAACTGGGTCTGGAGACTGATGATAAGACAGCTCTAACTGGTATGTTCTGCTCTATAGTATGTTCATAAATCAGGATGATACACTGCTTTTTATTACTCATTTCCTGCCTCAAGGTTGATTGTGTATAATCATCTAGGAAAGGTCATTATTGAATCAATTAACTAGTGATCAAAGTCTTTATGGCTTAGAAATGACTAAATGATTATCACTTCAATGAATTTTATCTTTTACTCACCTTTGTGTTTCTTTGCCAATATCCTTCAAATCTTATGACAGCATAGTGAGTGTAGGAATGTTCTCTCTGTTGTACTTGTTTCATATTCTGGTCTGTCTGCAGTAATAATCTGATCATATATTTGAGTTATATTGCTTGCAGCCATTCCATCAAGTATGGCTGAATGTTTGTATACTCTGGTGAAATTTTATAGGTTTTTGGCTAAAATCGCATTAGCATTAATTTATTTATTTTATTTTTTAATTTCAGGTAAATTCAGGGAAAGGATTGAACCAAAGAGAGAAAAATGCCCGCCTCATGTTTTGCAAGTCATAGACGAAGAACTCACAAAACTGCAGCTGTTGGAGGCTAGTTCTAGTGAATTCAGTGTTACCCGTAACTACTTGGACTGGTTGACTGCACTACCTTGGGGAGAATACAGGTTTGTGTATACAGAACGTTGTTCTTATACTGTTGACAGTTGACTATAGCAATTGAAATTTGTGACTTAAAGGATACCTTATAGCATCCCTTTTACCATTTATGTGGGTTGGACAGATGTGGTTGATAGTTTAAATGTTTAAATTTAGAACAAGTCAAACAGGATTTTTTGTGAGGAGATAACTAAAATTTGTAGATATAGTTTTCAGTAGCTTCTTGGAACAGTGAATAGGAGTCTGGTAAGATGAAATTTTATTATTACCCTATAATAACATCTGCTCACCTTCGCATGCTTAAGTTATATGATACTAATGGACTAATAGGCCTCTAGTGGCTATTGTTAATCCACCTTTTATATATTTAGTGTGTTAATATTTAAAAAAAGTGGGATTTGTCAAGATGGTAAGTATAAGAAATGAGGTCTTGCATTCAAGTCTAATAAATACAATTTTTTTTTTAATTGTTATATATGATAAAAGGGTATTCTAGAAAGAAAAAAAACATGTGCACCAAACCCCTCTGGTCCTCCCAATTTCCATTATATACAATAGAAGTAGATTATATTTAGTAGAAATAGATGTAGACATGTAGTAGATATTCTTTTTTATAATCGTGCCTTTAAAAATAATATCATTTTACCCTATCTCATTCACACACAATTCATTCTCATAAGCCTTATAAAATATCCTGAAACAACAACTAGTTCTTTCAACGTCAATTCCTCTAAGGTAATCTGTTTGACTTAATTCTTTCTGCTCTTTTAAATTTAATTTTGTTTTCAGAGGTTTAAACCAAATGGACCATGTTTAGCATTCTTTACTTTTACTATTACTGTCGTGAATCTCATGTATTTTTATCTGTTATTTCAAAATCCAGTGATGAGAACTTCGATGTTACTCGGGCACAAGGGATTTTGGATGAAGATCATTATGGATTAACTGATGTGAAGGAGCGGATATTGGAATTTATAGCTGTTGGTAAACTAAGAGGGACTTCTCAAGGTAATCATTTTCATTTTTGTAATGAATCTGGTGTCTGCCAAATTTTACAGATACTAGTGACATTATTTCTTAAAGTAGAGATGCTTTGGATGAGAAATCTTTAATCACTACATATCTTGATGCTTGATTTCATATATATAGATTATAGACTATTGGTATATATTTTACCCAAAAATAAAGATTATTTTATGGCAGGACATGTCGTGTAAGTTGTGGAGTATGCTATTAGTCTTTTTTTTTTTTTTTTTTTTAAGATCGTTGAGTATGCTATTAGTTATTTTGGAAAGTATAGATAACCAATAATTTTCAAACCAACAAATCAGCCAACAAAAAATAGAACATCCATAACCACTATTAATAGAACATCCACAATGAAGATTATAGAACATCCGAAACCTAAAGTAGCTATCAACTAACTTCAGAAACAGAACATCCGGAACCTAGAAACAGAACATCCGAAACCTAAAGAAATAGAACATCTAATTCAAGTTGTTGGCTGATGTTGGCTGAATTTTTATTGGTTACCTAGCATTACTCTAGTTATTTTTACCTAAACTAACTTTCTATGGATACAAGTTTATAATATTAATAACTTGGTTGACTGTGTCAGACTTCTAAATATCATGGTGCATTTATTGCTTATGGTGTCCATCATCTTTTCTTGTTCAAAACAGTTGACATGATTCCTGATCTTTCTTATACATGCAGGAAAAATAATCTGTCTTTCTGGTCCACCGGGAGTGGGCAAAACAAGTATTGGCCGTTCAATTGCACGTGCCTTGAACCGTAAGTTCTTCCGTTTCTCTGTAGGAGGATTAGCTGATGTGGCTGAAATAAAGGTAGCTAATTTTCTGTCCTCTTGTTAAGGCTGAATTATATGCCAGATAGTGTTCTGAATCATATATATATGCCATCTTACAGGGTCATCGTCGAACCTATATTGGTGCTATGCCAGGAAAGATGGTACAATGCCTTAAGAATGTGGGGACAGCCAACCCTCTTGTTTTGATTGACGAGATTGATAAAGTAATACATTGGTAGTTGGTTCAATTTATTTGAATTGATTATTTTATTCTTCCTTAGTATGTTGTTTGCTTGGTAAAAGTAAATATGCTGCCTGATTTTCATTTAATTTCCTGAATGTTCTATTCAAAAGGATGATTTTGGTATTCATGTTTGTTTTATTCAATTGACAGTTGGGCAGAGGACATGCTGGTGATCCAGCAAGTGCATTGCTAGAGCTCTTGGATCCGGAGCAGAACGCTAATTTTCTGGATCATTATCTTGATGTTCCCATTGATTTATCAAAGGTAAAATATTTGGTAGCCTGAATGGTGACGGCCCTTTGTATTATATATATGTAATATGTTCAAGTAGGGTGCGTGCATAGTTATCAATCCCAGTCTGGACCAGCCAGTTCGACTGGAAAGTTGGTAAACCGAACCCCTAACCTTTTCGGTTTAATATTTAGACACTTTTTTTTTGGTATTTTTAATATTTAGACACTAGTCATTGTACCTGCAATTAGACTGGTAAAAGTAGGTCAAATCCGGTTTACACTAGACTGAGCAAACTGGTGGGTCACAAGTGGTTGCATGTCCATTGTTAGTATCCTTGGGAAAAATTTGGTTATTCAATATTTTAACCATGTAACTTATGCATTGAAATCATCTCCACAGGTTCTCTTTGTTTGCACAGCGAATGTAGTGGAAATGATACCAAACCCTCTGTTGGACAGGATGGAGGTTGTTGCTATTGCTGGGTACATCACTGACGAGAAAATGCACATCGCCAGAGATTATCTGGAGAAGAGTACACGAGAAGCATGTGGAATCAAACCGGAACAAGTACTTATCCTTTCCACCCATGTTGTAGCCCGTTTTATCCAGTGTGATACTTGAAATCCATGGTTACTGCAAACATGATGATACCATCTTTTATAGCCATTTTGTTTTTATTAAACTAAATATTAACTTAAAAAATTAACTTGCTTCAGGTGGAAGTGACTGATGCTGCTCTTCTTGCCTTAATAGAAAATTACTGCCGTGAAGCAGGTGTCAGGAATCTCCAAAAGCACATAGAGAAAATTTATCGAAAGGTACTGCCTTCAATTCTGTATATAACTATGTATACAGTTCAATTGTGTTGAATATCTTTGTATAGTAATTAGCAAGTTCCATGTTTGGATAAAAGGCAGGGCAGTGATAGCCTATCATTGGACAAAGTAAAAGTCCGGTGAAATGGCCAATTGTTATGGCACAATTAAAGAAGCGGTATTGTTAATAGTGGGTTGTCGCCCATGATCATAAGCAGTGTTCTAAGCATGGTGTCAAATGAGCAAGAGCCACTATATTTATATCTACTTAGTTGAACTTATCTATTAGGACATGGCCTGGTGGTTGTTTTTAAATATTGACTCAGCTGTTTGATTACCTTGAAATCTCTTTTGTTTCATTTATGGAGACTCTGTATACTTGTATTTCAGTATATTTAAATTTAAGTAAATGCTTTAGTTACCTGGGCCCAAAATATTCTGTTTGCGGTATGGCAGATAGCACTACAACTAGTGAGGAAAGGGGAGACAAATGCCACTGTTGCTGGTGTTCAATCTATTGAGGCTAAAAGAGGTGAAGAAGATAATGTCGAATCAGATCAAAATTCCATTCAGAAAGAGAGCTCCATGGTAGTTGATAGTAGTAACCCTGAACAAATGAGTGAGCCTTGCAAAGAAGTTGACAAGGAGCAAACAGATCTACCACTTGATCAATCTGAATCTCCTGAAAAACAATTGACAGATACGAAGGTATGTAATGTTAACTTTTCTGGGAGCGTATATATATATGTGTGCGCGCGCGTCAGTGCGTGTGTGTGCGCGCGCGCGTATGTGTGTGATTTTTTTTTTATTTAAATTTTATTTTGTGGTGATTGATTCAGTTACCAAATAAAACCGAGTATTAGTAAATGAAAACTATGTATCCCCAACTTCAATACATTATTTGATGTTATGGTTGTGGTATGAGCATGCATTTGTGTTAGCCAATTCTTCTTTTACAACACGTTTCTGCCTTGCTATAACAGTTCTATATTACCCAGAAGAACAATAAGATGTCTGTAACGGTATCAGCACACTTGTTTGCTCATCTGTATGGATCTTGATTTTGGCAGGAAGGAAGTGAGGAAGATAAGGAAATTGAAACAGCAACAATTGAGAAAGTGTTGGTTGATAAATCAAATATAGCTGATTATGTTGGCAAACCTGTCTTCCATGCGGAACGCATCTATGATCAGACACCTATTGGGGTTGTTATGGGTCTTGCCTGGACAGCAATGGGTGGTTCTACTCTCTATATAGAGACAACACTTGTCGAGGAAGGGGATGGAAAAGGATCTCTGAATCTCACCGGTC
>JASCZI010000046.1:83765-131215 GCA_036250425.1 Stylosanthes scabra
AATAGCTCACACAGTTGCCAGAAGAATACTACTGGAGAAGGAGCCAGAAAATCGTTTCTTTGCAAATTCAAAGTTACATCTCCATGTTCCTGCAGGGGCTACACCAAAGGACGGACCTAGTGCTGGCTGCACGATGACCACTTCATTGTTGTCCCTTGCGATGAAGAAGCCTGTAAAGAAGGATCTAGCGATGACTGGGGAAGTCACACTTACCGGGAAGATTCTTCCCATTGGCGGGGTAGGTTGAGAATGCTGTTTAATTGCTTATAATCTTTAGCTGCAATTAAAGACCTGCTGGGTTTTAAAAACGTTTTCTTATTTTTAAGGTTTTCACAATTTTAAAATCATGGAAACAAGTTGAAGACAATGTTGTATTTTTGTAATTATTTAAAAGAAAAAACATTTTCTGGAAATAAATTAATTTTCAAAAATGTTACGTGCACACCAAGATCGCCACCAAATCGGCTATCATGTATTTGTGTGTAAATACATGTAGTGTTTTAAGTCAATTTCAACTTGTATTTATACGGGTGACTAAAAAAAAATTATATTCCACTATGAACCGTTGCCAATATTTGGTGATATGAATTCTCTATTTGCATTCTTCATTTCATGCAATGCTTTGAATATGGTGCAGGTTAAGGAGAAAACAATAGCAGCGAGGAGAAGTGAAGTTAAGACCATCGTATTCCCTTCCGCCAACAGGAGAGACTTCGACGAGCTGGCACCAAATGTTAAAGAAGGTCTTGATGTTCATTTTGTTGATGACTTCATGGAGATCTTTGATTTGGCTTTTGGTGATCACAATTCTCAGCATACGGATAAGTAAGTCTCAGTTTAGGATCATCCTTTTATATGAAACTCAATTCTTTGAGGAGCTGGTAACCAGCCTGAATTTTGTACTATATTTTTATATTTAATTTAATACCAGTGTTTCTTGGACCCGTTCAAATTCATCTGCTGGGCATAAAAAAAGTATCATTTTCTCTATCAGATTTTGTACCCGAATGTAATAACGTGTACATTTATATTTATAGTTGAGACTTGAGAGGATCGATTTTAAATTGTTTTCTCAAGATGAGGAGTGCTCCAAGAGGGATATGATTAATTCACATTTTGCTTCTTCTTTCTGTTATCATATCATGTTCTGTTATGAACATAGACTTGTTAGTGCTTCTAAAATAAGGTGATGATTAATCCCATTCCAAAATGACGCATTTACCCTCCTGTATAAATTAGCCTATAGTTAATTAGTTATCCATCTCATCTAATAGAGAATGGCTTGGGGCGTATCATGGGGCTTTTTATGGCATAGTACCCTGCAATTTTAACATTTTACTCTTATTTTATTTTCATATTTTCAATTTTGTTTCTAAAATAGCTGATATGTTCATAAAAAGTACCTTGCTAATTAAATTTTTTTAATATAAGATCTTTTAGATAGATATAAAGTACTGATCACCATCTTTGTTATTCATATATGATATATATTTATTATTATTGTACACTTTTTTTTTTGGACATGCAACTCAGACCCACACTCACACACACTCTAACACTAAATGGTTCACTTACTTCCTCAGGTGAGTATTGAACCCGGATATGTGATTTTAGAGGCTTACATGTTTACCACTTTGCCTCAGAGCCTCACCACTTATTGTACATATTTAATACATAAAAGGTTCCTAGTAATTCGCTGGTAATACCGTAATAATAACATTTTAAATTTGTTTTTTTTTTGTCATTAGCATTTTTTTTTGGTAACAAGGTCATTAACATTTTAAATTTGTAATACACATGTATCAGTGTATCACCAATTAAAGCTAATGGATTCAAAGTGAAGATTTTGGGCCGAACTTGAAGCACAAATTTTGGCTACTTCATGTCTCATGCTCCTTGGCCCGCAAACCATCACTCCAACATCTTCGCCTTTGCACTCATACAGAATCTCTGTCATGCATGAACAACCAAATACCATTAATTATTAATTGCTGAATTATAATCGGAAATTACACCCAAAATAATGTTTGGGTTCTTAATTCTATTAATCATAATAGTACTTAAGCTAGTTTCACCGTGTTGATTGTATATGTATTAGAAGAATCCAAATGGCTTAAGGATTATTGAACATTATTTGGCTATGACAAGTACTTATGTTCTGTTTTCATGCATGCATATAATATAGGAGAAATAACACTCTTTAGTTTCATTTATAATAAAAAAATTATTATTTAACTCTATTTTATAGAAGAGTTTAACTAGAAAATCATTTTTTTTTATAAATAAAAATATCGTGCCATGAATGAGTTTGTAAAATTTGGAATGTACTTTAATCTAATGAAAATAATTAAAATTTTAAGGTATATTTTAATAATATTTTTTAATTTTAATATGTATTTTTGAAAAAGTATAGGTAACTAATAATTTTTTAACCAACAAATCAGTCAACAAAAAATAGAACATCTGAAACTATTATTTATAGAACATCCACAATGAAAGCTATAGAACATCTGAAATCTAAAGCAACCTCAGTCAAATTTATATTTTTTAAAAACAGAACATCAAAAACTTAAAAACAGATCATCCAAAACATAAAGAAATAGAACATCCAATTTAAGTGAATAGCTGATGTTGGCTGAATTTTTATTGATTACCTAACATGGTTGGTACTTTTTTATCTGTCGATTATTCCGGCATATTTTAAACGTTATTGAAAAGCTCTAACAACAAATCCAATTTATTTGTTAACAAAAAATGTGAGCTAAAAATTAAATATAGTGCAATGCAATTTCTTACTCTTGAGGTCAGGTCTTGCACCAAAATGCACTTTGGTAGCTTCCATTAGAGTCTGATGGGGAAAGCTTTCAAGCTCCCTCTCCTCCAATCTTGTTCTTGTTCTTGTTGATGGTGAAGGTGCATTTGTTACTGAAGCTTGCACGTTGGAAATTTTCATATTTTCGAAATCATTCAATCTCTTACACCAAACAAAAACAGCACTACAACATGCACTTATTCCTCCACATGACAAAAACATGAACCACAAAACCTTCAAGGTCCAATCATAAACTTCACCATCAGAGTTTTGTTTTGGGTTGATATAGTAACGAGTCACAATCCCCAAGAGGAGAAGGAACATTAGAAAAGAGGATGAGATTATGAAACAAAGCCATAGCCAATTGTTTGGTCCTAACACTGAAGAAATGGGTGTGTCTGAAGGGTTTTGCTTGAACCATATAATGCTCGTTTTTTGTTGATGGCTTGTTTCTCCTTCTTCTTCTCTGGTGATGTAAGCTTCGATTTGTAACTGAAGATTATTGTTGTTGTTATTGTGATGATGAGGTGTTGAGGAAGAATAAGAAAGAGGAAGGATGAGATCTAAGATGGTTAGATCGGAAGAGTTCTTGAAAGCACAAACAAGTAGTAAAAGAGTTGTTGGAGTGTGAGATTGTTGTTGCTGCTTTTGGAAGATAAGTTCACGGATTATGGATATGAAGGGAGTTATGCCATTTCCACCACTCACCATTACAATTTGCTTGTGCCTGTCAAAACAATATAATCGGTATCTCAATAATTCATGATGCATCTATTTTGCCCTTGGACATTTTCTTGAATTCTCGCCTACACATTAAAATATCATCATGCTTCTGTATATCAAATTTTATTTTTAATTTATAGGCTTAAAATGAGTTTAAAAATATTATATATTATTTTTTATTAAAATTAAAAATAATCTTAAATACTTTATAAAATTAAAAAAGACGTTAAAAATATTTAAAAATATTAGTTTATATTTTAACATAAATAAAATATTGTAATTTTTTTAAAAATATATTATATTTTATATATATATATATATCATGTGCACGTGCTATATAAAAAATTAAAATTGGTGTGTTCTGTATCCGTATCAGTATTCATGCATCATGAATTTTACCCTATTAAATCTAATCAAATCAATGAATCATTTATTTCTATGTAAAATAAAAAATTATTTCGATCTAAAACAAAAATTCATTTTTGTGCTATTTTCTATACTATTTGATATCGAAAATATAATTTTAAATTATTATCTCCCTATAATTATTTATAGTAGATTAGATTGATAAATGCAAAATTGAATATCATTATCTAATTATAATTATGGAATAGTAGGAAGGAATGAAGAAGCATTTTTTTGTGCAATAAGCAAAAAAATCACCTCAGAAAATGTGCATGTGAAGGGCCATAGGGTCCTTCAACAGAAACACTGAGATGATCCAAATCAGAAGTCAAAGAAGAAAGCTCCTTGTAGAGCTTATTTGACCAATCACCCACACCTTTGATGACAACACTCAGAGTATCTGTCTCCAAATTACAACTTGAACTCACTGTAAATGGATGCCATTGAAGCTTCGAAACTTTTGGCACATTTATGAACACTATGCTTGTTGGGTTATAGTATAGACCTGCATGCATCAACATCAGTCCCCACAGTAGTTCTCACAAAAAATTATCAAATTAAATTATATATGTATTCCAAAACAATAAATAAATACTTGCTACATGAATAAATTTTAGTATATATATATATATTCTTTTGTGTAGCAGTATTCCGCTAAATTTAGTATTTTTATTAAGATATGACCTAATTAAAAAATTTAATATAGTATAAAGACTTAAATAGAAAAAAAAATTCATAGAAATTTAATTGAAAATTTGATAAAATTATATAAATAATTAGATTAACTAAACATATTTTAAATACATTATTACATTGACTTTTAGGTACATAAAAGATATAATAAATAATTTTAGATAAGTAGTGATACATAGTTTTAGAATCACAAAATCATAGAGAAAAATTATCTTAAGTAATACATGCACTCAAAGAGCGTCCAAACCACTTTCAGAAAATAAATGTTACCATCGGTTTTCATTTATGACATTTGTTTTAATTAATTATAAAAAATCCAATTCCTAATATGGAAAAAATTATAAAGCAAAATTTGAAATGCAAAATTATTAACTAACAAATTTAAATCAACAAAAATAATAGGAGCGTGGAGATTAAAAAACAAATTGGAGAACAAAAAAAGTATCAATAGAAGAAAAAAAACTTATGACTATTTGCTAAAAAATTATGGCTATTAAACTTTTTTTTTAAAATGATTTTTTATTTTAAATTTAAAATAATTAAATCTAAATTAAAAATCTTAAATGGGAAAGATAATTACCGGCAGCCTTGGAGAAGGTGAGCTCAAGAGTAGAAGAAGGCAAAAGGCGAGCAGATATGAAACGCGCATGTTTACGAGACTGCAAGAATCTGAGATGCCGGTCAATGAGGAAGAGGAAGATCCCTGGTGCAATCATGCACATGTATGACACTCCTACGTGAATTCCGTACATCAATATGTACAGTCCGTACAGATGGTGTGTGTAGAAGAACACTTGGAACATCTTCCTTCTCACTCTTGAAATGCTCGTCACCCACATTGCCACTGCTACTAAGATTGCTATTTCTCCAGCTACGTTCGATACGTATGTCTTGCTCCACTCTAATGCCTGTATATTGGGGCCTAATTAGGGTTTTATAATGGGGCAATACTCACGCACATAGTATTATAAGTTTCAATTTAAATTGGAGAACTGTCCTCAATTTCAGGCATTCACAAACGCACGCACACCACACATGTATCCACACGCTTTTTCTTCTTTTCCGCGCTTGGAGGGCATCGAACCCCTCACTTTTGGTAGATGCAGCACTTAGTGGGAGGAAACCTCACCACCTGGCCACACCCCAGCTGCGATATTTATGTAAGGATTGAAATAATGGTATAAGTAGTACCTGGGTCATTTGGTGAGTGATGGCCCAATAGATGAAGAAACCAATAGTGTGAGCTGCAAAAAGAATCATGGATAGATGGCCAAGCCATATGTGGTACTTAATGCTTGACTCAGAAGTGAGTCCAACGAGAGGCAAAATAGAAGATCCTCTTGTTACTGGAAAGAATAGGAATGCCCAACAGATATTCCCTATATACCCAACTCTCAACGATACACTCCTAAACTTTGCCTGCCACCTGCAACAAAATCCCAACCAATACTATATATATATAACCACCATAACAATATACTTGCCGCTCTCTTCTTCTCTTCTTAACTTAAACTTTTGGAAGAGATTGGTATTGGAGTTTTTTATACTTCAAAGTTCTATATAAAAAATAATGAATTAATCTAGGTATACCATTGTATATCTCTGTACACATCATTTTTAATACGGAAAAAAGTAAATATTAGCACAGAAAAATAAAATTTTTGTGCTAATGTTTATATTTTTCTGTGCTAAAAATAATATGTACGGATATGTACAATTATATATGTAGCATTATTGATGAATTATATAGAATTGAAAAAAAAATTATATAATAAAAAAATGTTATATATAAAAAGTAACATAAGTTCAGCAAAGTATGGAAAGCTGATTTTAGAAAATATAGAGATATACATAGTGGATACAAAAATTTATTTAATTTAACAAAAACTTAAATTTTTCTATCTATTTTAAGACAACAAATCTTTTATTTTTTATAATTTTAGAAAATAATAATAATAAAGATAGTATATATTATAATTATGATGAAAATATTAAATTTTTTCTTAATTATATATCTCATGTGTATGAAAACAAAATATAGAAATATCTTGAAAAAAAATCACACCTATAATAAATTACAAAATTTTATTTTAAAAAATATATAAAAAACTATATTGTAATTTAATCAAATTATAAATGATGCTTACACTTTCTCATCTGCCTTATGCATATGGAGGTGGCCAAAGCTGACATGTAAGTAATTGTAAAGGGACCATATCAAGAGTGCTACAAACATGGCTGTAAATATAAGCTCCATAGCTGTCACAATTCCTATTGGAGACATCACAACCAATGGTCTTCTCAAGAAACTCATTCTCCCATTTATAGTTCCCCTTAAATCAAAACATATATATATATATATATATAATTTAATTTCAATGCGGTATAGAAGGATAAAATATATTTTACACGTTCATTTAATTATGTAATGCCGCATTATAAAATTAATTTATTTTTCATTAACTCTATCATCAGTCGTCATCCAAAAAAACGGATGTAATTGTATAATTGTGTAAAATGTTTTTACGTATTTTATTAAAATTAAACTCAATATATATATGGATACTAATTAGAGATAGACAAACATATACCATTTTGAAAGAAAACAAATATAAAACTAGCTAGCTAGCATTTATATGATGGATTTTCAGGTACTATACCTTCTGAAAGGAAAATTTTCCGTTCCTTTTTCATGAAGATGGAGATACATACAGCCCAGAGCCCCTATGAACATCATGGGGAATGTGAAAAGCAAGAGATTTGTCCCTGAGAGAGTCAACAATAATGTTGTTAATTAGCATCCAAGGAGAGAGACAAAAGGATATATTAAAATAATAAACCCATCATTTAGGGTTTGCTTAATTTCTCAATTTAATTTAAAGATATTTTACAATTTTTTATCATTTATAAATCAATAATATTCCTACAAATCCATTATTTTCGACTTATATACATACCAAAAAAAGTGAAAATTGAACTTTTTTTTAGTAAAATAATTCTTTTAATAAAATAAGCTCAAACAAATTAAACTAACATTTAAAGCTAAGCGAGATAGAAATTAAAGGTGAGTAAATTTCTAAATTCTCAAAAATAATAATAATAATAATTTTTATGCAAGTCAAGTGCAAGTAAATGTGAAAATATTTAATATGGATTTGATTTAGATTAAGTGTAGAACATGATTAATTAGGGGAAATTAAACCCACCTTGCTCTCTAAAGTTGGTAGAATTGAGCTTGTGATTTAGCTTGGGAGTCCAATTATTCTTGTAAGTCTTTGTAGGCAACATGATCCAAACCGTTAGCCACCCCATAAACACCAAAAGAACAATCATCATCAGGAATGTGTGGCTTCTCATCATCTTCCACTGGTGAGGAATATAATTGAGGATTATTTCTAATATGTTTAGCCTTAATTTGGGTAGATGTGCTTCCTTTGGAATTTGGAATGTGTATATATAGAATAGCAAGTCAAGACACCTCATGCATGAGGCATTGTATAATTATGCCTAATAACAATATTAATAATGCAACATTATTTTTTTTAATTGATTAGTGACCTCATTAATACCTTAAAAAATTGAGTTTGCTATATGGTTATTAGCAAATTGTCAACCAATAACAAGTAATCGAAATTTGCAAGCTTTATGTAAAATAGAAAAAAAAAGTATATGCTTCTTTAATTTTTTTATCTTTTTTTTTAATAAAAAATAAATATTTATTAATGAGAAATTTTAGTGGTAGCACATTTTTTTATTTTTAACATTTTTAATTTAACACTAGCCCAGGCCACTCTCTTCATTTTTACATTAGAAGTACTGGACTACTGGCCTCTTAATATCACCCTTTATTAATTATGTGCCAACAAAAAACACATAATTTTGTGCTTTAAATATATACTCCATGAATCTACACACATATATATTAGTTAATTAAAATGTGGAACTATATACATAACTCTTTCTATCATGCATAAAGGGTGTATATTCTTTTATTAATTATTATGTGTGTACATTTCTAATTTATACTGTGTGCATTTAGTAGAGTAATGATTGGCTGTTATAATCTAAAATTATTATATTTAATTAAACAAGACTTAAATATTTATCGGTAATTTAGCAAGACAATGGTTTAAAATTATTGTATTCACATTTTATTTATTTATTTTAAATGTGTGAATCTTTATATATGTTTTTTTTTAATTTACCGTATGCTAATTTCTTTTTTTTTATATGATTCAACAAAAATTTAGAAATTTATTAACTCTAAATTTTTAGGTCACAAACTCTAATATCATATCTAACAAAACTATTTTTCCAAAAAATTTAAGAAGATATAAAGAGACAATATGAATTGATATATTTTAAACAATTATCTATCAAATATTTTTATTATTTAATTATATCTAAATAGAGAATTAAAAAAAAAAACGATTATTAGGGGCTGGGGCAGTAGTCTCTATGGTTCTGATATGTGTTTTTGGCAGTGTTTTTGCTATATATGACTGCTCTTCTTGTGGCATGTGAAAGATTGTTTTGTGTTCTAGATCTATTTGCATTGAGGCTATGGATTAATTTCTAATCTTGTTTATATGAGCTTCTATATGCATTAATTAATTAGTTCTTGTTTTTTGGATAATGCTCTTTATGTATCTTAAGCTTCGATATGTTCATCCTTTATGATAATGAATGCTATACAATCATCAATTTTAATTTATTTTAATTATCATTCAGTCATCAATATATTAAAAAGTGTGGTAAAATATATAATGTTAAGCTATAAATTAAAGACTTAAAAGTTGATAATTACAAATAATGACCAAAATAAATCAAAAAATTAATGATTATGTAGCATTATATTGTTGGCCCTATGCACCAAAATGAACCCTAACCAATGAAATAAAAATTTAAGTTGTCTAGCAGGCATAAAATGTTGGGTTGCACTCGTTGAATAATTTAAGATTGTGAAACCGGTTCGTTTTCTCAATTCTTTTCTTACTATTGAGAAAATTCAGAAAACTGGTTAGCTTAACACTAAGAGAAAAACAAGGAATTACATCAATTTTTTAGTAGAAACGAACTTTACATACACCCATATAAAAATACGATAATTATAGGTGGACTACAAAAAGTGAAAGACAATTAACATATCAATAATCATATTTTATACAAGTGTTAATTTGATATCTACTAAAAAAGTGTGTAAAAAGCGAAACCGCTTCTTAAAACTCTTCGTGCCCAAAAAATTGCACATCTTAAAACTGAAACACTCGGTCTAGGGGTGTGCATGGTTCGGATCCAATCCGCATATCCGCGGTAAAAAATCGAATCCAATCCGAATATTTGCGGATCTGATCCGCACAATAATCGGATCGAATCCGATCCGCACGTTAACAAGTACGGATCCTGGATATCAAGTGCTCATCCGCGGATCCGCATATTAATAAATAAATAATAAAAATATATAATAATAATAATACATATTTTATGATTTTTATATCAATTTTTTTAATGTATGTTTGTTATTTTTAATTTTTATTATTTTGAATTTGTTGATTTAATGTTATATAAGAAAATAAGTTGAAAAATGTGTTTTGTATAATTATATTTTTCATTTTTCTCTCTTAAAATTAGTTTTTTTTAATTTTTTTATTCTTAGCGGATGGATCCGCAATCCGATTCGATCCGATCCCCACATTTGCGGATCGGATCAGATTCAGATCCGGAAGCTAAAAATGCGAATATCGTATCTGATCCGATCCGATGAAAATTGTGGGAATCGAATCGAGATTTTGCTCAAATCTAATCCGATCCGATCCGCGCGCACCCCTAACTCGATCTCCAACCAAAACTAAAACCATCAAAAACCCTAAAACAAGTTTGAGGATGCTCTTCTTTTAACAAGATGAATTCTTTAATTCTACACATCCATATCGCCTTCTTCCACAAACTTAATCATTACTGAACTCATTCAAAAGGTTGCTTGTTATTATAACCTAACCTGATAATAGTTAACTCAATGTCAGCAATATTATCAACTTGTTGATTTATTTTTTTTAATACAAGTTTAATAAATAACATAAAAAATATTACGATTACCCAACAATGAGGCACATTATTTGAAATATGCTTAAGGATCAAAGCAAAATAAATGCGTGCACATTCGACCTTAAAAAATTGGCCATGTAACGAGATACTAGTATAGTACAGTTACTGTACTAATGTTGTAGTACATTAAGTACTATAGTTTGTCACGATTGATAAAGAATGCAATGTCAACGATGAATATCATTATTAAATTGTTCACTAAAAAAATATCATTATTAAATTGTTATTGTTATTTATTTATTACTATTATATACATATACGAGGCGTGAAACAAAGTTAAATATTAGATCGGCCTCTTAAATTTGGAGTTACGATCAAATTGGTTCCAAAATTCAAATGTCATTAAATTAGTTCTCCACTTTTATGATTATGACTCATATTGGTCATTTTAAAGTTGTTCGTAAAAAAAAACATTAATATAACCGTTAATTATTATCCACACCGAACTATAATAAAACAAAGTTGTAAAATGTTTGCGCCAATACAGTACCAAAATGGCGTCCTTTAAGAGCGAAAGAAGTTAAAGTTTATCTTTCAATGTGTTGTATGAGATAGATTTTAACTTTTTTCACCCTAAAATGACGTCATTTTTTGTATTGTGTTGGTGCGGATAGATCATGACATTGTTATGAGAATCCAACATGGACAATTAGCGACCATTGCATATTAACGTCTTTTTAACGAAAATCTATACAAGGACCAACTTAAATCACAACCGTAAAAATAAAAGGTCAATTTGATGCCATTTAAATTTCAAGAGTCAATTTAATTAAAGTCCAAATTTTAATAGACAATCTAATATTTAACTCCCCAAACATTTTAAGCAGTGGAAGTCAAAACCTAAAAAAAAAAAGAAAACTAGGGTTTAACTAAAGACACACGTTAAAGTTAGTGATTACAAATATTTTATGAGAAAAAATATAAAATTTAGTTTTCAACGCATTCGTTCTATATTTTGAGTCATAACTTATTTTCTTAATAATTATTCTCATAATTTTTAAATAAAAAATAACATTTTAATTTTTTTTATCATTTTAATATTTTTACAAAATAACATCTATATTTGATTTTTTAACTCTTTTTTTAATCTTTTAAAGATTAAAAAGATGAATATCATTACTCTTTATTAAGATAAAATTTTCCAAAACTTATGTTATTAACAAAAAGTCAGTTTGCATAAGTTTGATTTTTTTTTTAGCAGAACACTCTTTCCGCTCTTAGATTACAGCTCTCTGACAAACTTAACATTGATTCAAATCAAAGTTGTGATAACTGGGTCGTTCAATGAATTGATAGAATGAATGATATGATATATATTAAAATATAATATAAATTATTTAAAATATAAAATATTATTTTATTTAAAAAACCAATTTTCTACGTAAAAAAGTGGACAAATTTGAATGATTCACTGCCGGTTTGACCATTTTTGCACAATTTTCTACTAATCGATTTTTGTAACTGAATCAGACCAGATAAAAGATATGTTCCTGGTTTTTCGGTTCAGTTCGGTTCTTAGAACATTGATTTAAATAGATAGAGGTCTAAGAAAAATATTTTTGGTGCTATAAAAAATAAGATTAAGAAGAGAGTGCTCAATCTTGGAAGCATAATCTTTTATCTGCTGGAGAAAGACATATTGTTATTAAAGTTGTTGGAGAAGTTATTCCACTTTACACTCTTTTTTGTTTTCAGTTACCATATTTTGTATTAGATGACATTCAAAGTATTTTATCTCAATTTTGGTGGACAAAGACGCTGAGAGCAGAAAATTGACTTGAACCAAATGTGATTATATGACTAGACCCAAGAAAAAAAAGGTGGTTTCGGTTCAATTAGATTATTTCTAACTATTTTCCTTAAATTTTTTTTTGAAATATTCGATTTTATGTTTGATGTAGAATGAATTATGAAATATTTTAAAAGAAAAATATTTTATAGTGTATACTTTGTTTAAAACCATTACTAAGATTTAATTACAAAATTTTATCTAATATATAACGATTAATTATAAACTCTTAAATTATAGGAACTTAATTAAAATTTTGATAAAAATATAGAGATTCACAAGATAATTATACCTAAAAGTTATTGTTATATTATATAAATTATTCCCCACTATTAAAATTTTCTAGATCCCTAATTTTCTATTTAAAAGTAATCTTCTACAATGTTTGGTGGATGTAGGAAAGGATTGCAAAGAAAAAGGCTAAATTGAGGTGGTAAATTAATTGATCCGAGAGTGTTGGTTATTGGCATTGTAATGTAGTGTTATAATTATGTTTTGTTTGTGTTGATCGAGATTCAGGTTATAAACCGAGTGTACACTTCCCACCCCCCCATCCTGGGTTTTTTGGTGTGGAAAACAATTATAAAAAAAAATAATTAGAAATTAATCTGAAAATTCTTTTTGACCGTATAGCAAGTG
The DNA here is from genome assembly GCA_036250425.1 of Stylosanthes scabra. Lineage (NCBI taxonomy): Eukaryota > Viridiplantae > Streptophyta > Magnoliopsida > Fabales > Fabaceae > Stylosanthes > Stylosanthes scabra. The sequence continues at coordinate 96,932 of JASCZI010000046.1, forward strand.
GAAGAGCCGGTAGTAAATAGAGGTAACTTGATAGTTTAGCCAAAAGAATGTCAATTGATAATCCAAGAATTATGTATCCGAGTATGCCTTTCTTTAAAATCTGACTAGCATTTCTAGACTTGATGAATTGATATTGTTTAATTTTAGCCTCTTACATTAATGCTAAATTGATTATGTCAACTGTTGATCTCTTATTTTTGTGATCAAATTATGTAAGTTCTTTAAATTGGGACGTGTTTAAATTTTCAAAAGGGTTTGGAGAATTCCAACCATGATAAGATCAGGAACTCGGAAACTCATCAATTCGCAGTACACTGGGGTCGATACCTGCAAATACACTCCGATACTTAATCAGTTTTGTGTGTTTTTGTGAATTCAAGCTTACTTACATACATCAGTTTTCTTAACCATATGTTTGAGCATCATTTGTTCTTCTTATAATCATTTGTTTGTTACTGTAGGTAAGGTTGTGATATACTGATATGTTAATTTTCTTTACTTAAACAGAGTAAAATGTGTTATGCATTTTACATGTTCATGTTTTATGTTTTTTTTTTTTTTCTTCTTGACTGACAGTAAATTTTAATCCTGATTTAAGAAATGGGACTCACAAAATCATGACAATTGACCAACCAGAAAGTGTGCATTAACTGAAGTTCTGCAACCTTAATAAAATGTATCACTGCCACATTTTACATTAACTTGACTATTTGAACTGTTTAAATATTTATTTTTAACTTAAAATTAATTAAATTTGACATAAAAAAATTTTATTATACAATTGATATAATTGAAAAACAAAACATAAGGGAAAAATAAAAAATCCTAAATTGATATAATTGAAAAAAAAAAAACTGAAGGGAAAGAAGATGCAATGAAGTCAAAGAAGATGCAAACTATACAATACTATACAATGATACAACCAAATAGAAGCTGAATCAAAATGAACGGAGAAGGGATAGTTGCCAGCGGTGAGCTTTCAAGCGTCAATGACAAAAAGCCACACATATAGCAGAAGCGACAAGCGCGAGGCCTCATCGCAACGAGAAGAAGAACGAGCCAAAACCGAGGCAGCAATGTGGGGGTGAGGCATCATCTAAACGAGACCACGAGATGACAAGCAGCGACATGAAGGGCGGCGAAACATCGAGTTGAAGGGCGACAGAGCCAGGTGATGCGGCAAGCAGCATGGAAGGAGAGGGTTTGTGGCCTGGTGAGGCTTAAACAACTCAAGTAAAGGGAGGAACTGTGATGATGGAGGATATGGTAGTGGAGGTGGCGCAGTGTGGGCTCAACATAGAGGATAGTGGTGGTTGGTGGGTGTGCACACATTGAGTATCAAGTGCATATGCATCTAGATTGGTTGGTGTGTACGCATCACTCGTCCAATGCATACGCACAGGAGCTAGAGTTGGCTTGCAAGTTTTTCTTCATGATTTCCTCGTTCCTTTCGCCCTTTTTAGCCACTTCCATTCCGATTCTAACCTATTTAAACCTGAAACGCTTGAACAAACAAATCAAGGTATCAAGCAGAATGTGAAATCAGTGAATTCATAGTAGATTATGGCTAAAGTAGCATATGTTTACAGTTTAAGTAATTCATGAATGCACTCATTTCGCAGGTATTTAAGTGATATGAGGTTGATAAATTGCTAAATTAAAGACAGACTAATCCATTCGAAAATGGGTTTATCACTTATTAACCTTGACCCACTCACACTTCATGTTACCCTAACCTCCAATCTTTAGTAACCACCGTTCATCTCTCTCGCACTCTCACTCTCACTCTTACTCCTGTTCTCCCTCTTCTCCTGCCGCACCACGATCCTCACTCTCACTCACACCCTCTCCACAGACTCTTCCATCATCACCGGCCACCACATCTTGCATCACAACGTCATCGTCCTTCATCATCACAGCCGCTGTCCTTCGCCATTCTTCGCAACGTTTCTCTTCCTCTGTCTCTCTGTTACTCTTCTTACGGCGACATCGCCTTCTTCATGGATGTTGGTTCCTCTGTTTTGCCTATGTTTAATGTTGTTTATTATTTGATTTTCATGCTTACATACCTTACTTCAATTTGTTGTTTTCTTTTTTTAATTTTATTGATTTGAAATTTTGTGCGGTTGTTACAGGGTAGGAAGTTTTCAATTTTTTCTTTTTGTATTTTATATTTTTTTTTAAATTAAAATTTTTTAATTTTCACCGGATATATTCGTTATCCGATTTGATCCGCCCCGTATACATGCGGATCAGATCGGATCAAGGGCAAAGCCTCTTGTTACAAAAGGGGGGCAATGCCCCCCCCCCCAAACTGTAATTTCTTTTGTTAAATTATGACTAAATTTTAATTTAGCCCCCTAATTTTTATATTTTACTTTGTGAACTATTATAAAATAACTTTTAGCCTCTCCTTAAATATCATCCTAGCTTCGCCTCTGGATCGGATCCTAGTCTAAAAAGAGTGGACATTGTATCCGATCTGATGAAATAAGTGCAGATCGAATTGAGATTTTGTCCAAATCTGATCTGATCTGATCCGTGTGCAACCCTACTTGGGAGTTGGTTGATAATCCTTCTAATCAAGAAGTTGTTGGAAGTCGATGGATATATAAAATCAAGACTCGTCCTAATGGTTCCATCGACAAGTATAAGGCCAAATTAGTTGCTTTTGGATGTACAGAAGAGTATGATATTGATTATGAAGAAATGTTTGCTCCTGTTGCTCGACTTACATCTGTTTGAGTTGTCCTTGCCATTGTTGCAGTCTGCAAATGGTCTCTCAATCAAATGGATGTCAAAAATGCTTTTCTTAATGGAGATTTAAAAAAGGTCTACATGAAACATCCACCAAGATATTCGCGTTCTCGTAACAAAGTTTTTCTTCTTCGAAAGGCTCTCCATGGTCTTAAGCAGGCTCCATGGAATGGTTTGAAAAATTTAGAAATATTGTTTGCAATCTCGGTTTCACTTGCAGTCCTCATGAGAATGTTCTTTTTGTTCACAAAAGTGCGAAATGTGTTGTTCTTCTACTACTATATGTTGATGAGATTATTATCACTACAGATGATGTTGAAGGCATCGCTGACCTAAAACCAAGCCTTAACTACTATTTTGAGATGAAACATCTCGGAGCTGTTAGTTACTTTCTTGGTCTCAAAGTCATCTCTTTGAATGGAAGCATCTATCTTTCTCAGGCTAAGTATACATCTGAACTTCTTGATAGGGCTGGGATCACTGATAGTCGCACAAAATCTCTCCGCTTGAGCCTAACTTTCGTCTTATTTCTATGGATGAAAATGTTTTGGATAAACCAACTTTTTATAGACAGTTGGTTGGTGGTCTCGTTTACCCTACTGTTACTCGCCCAAATATCGCCTATCTTGTCCATGTTGTGAGCCAATTTTTATCAACACCACGTACTACTCTTCATTTTCAGTTCATTGCTCATTAACTCTTCAAGCCTATTCCGATGCTGATTGGGCTGGTGACCCAACTGATCGTTGTTCTACTACTAGTTATTGTTTGTTTCTTTGAGACTCTCTTATCTCCTAGCGTGCTAAAAAACAAACTTTTATTGCTCCTCAAGCACTGAAGCCGAATACCGTACTCATCCCGACATTTCTGATGAAATTTTTGTTATTCGTTGGTTACTTGAAGATTTAGGGGTTCCACAAACTTCTCTCACTGATCTCTATTGTTATAACAGAAGTGCAATTCAAATTGCTCATAATAATGTTTTTCAAGAATGTACCAAACACATTGAAAATGATTGTCATTTTGTCTGATAACATCTCCTCATTGGTGCTATTCGCCTGATATCCGTCGGTACCATGGATTAGACAACTAATATTTTTATAAAAGCACATCATCCTACACGTTTTTGGCATCTTGTTTCCAAACTCAAGATGATCACATTAGCTCCACCTTGAGTTTGAGGGCGGATATTTGATAATATTGCTATTGATAGTAGTTGTTAGTAGTGGAATGACTTAGGTATAGTGGTGTAAATATAATTATTGTTGGGCTTCAAACTATGAAGATTAGTACAAATTTTTTTTCTTCGTCTTCTTATTATATTGTTTTTGGGCTTTAAACATTTTTATTTGGGCTATTTGATTCAATCCATCACAGAACTTATCAGATTAGAAGCCAGAAGAACCAATGCAATCGGAGCCAACGCTTCTCTTCGTCCTCACCCTCAAGCTTGAAATCGTTCTGTGTGTGTCATGTTGTGTGGTTTCTGTTTTGTTTGTTGGGTGGTGTTGTGTGTTCCTTTCTTTGCGTAGTTGTTGCGGTTTGGGGTGGGGATTGCTGTTGGAAATAGTTGGTAGGGATAGGTTGCTGATGGGTGGGTTGGGGTTTATGGGTTTGGGCCGGGTCGGGTGGGTTGTTCTTCGGATCAACCTCTGATTAAAAAAAAATACTAATTATAGTTTACTTATACCATAAAAAACTAAAAATGGGAATCTTAGTAAACATTGTTCTTTTAATATTAATTATAATTTTTATTTTTTATTTTTTATTATTATTTTATTTTTTGTCTAGTATTTTTTATATTTATATTTCTATAATAAAACTTCTTTAGTATTATATATATACTATTTAACTATCATCGGTGCCTTAATCAATTTTGTTTAGTATATGAGCAGAAATAAAGACACAGAAAATTTATTGTTCAACTAAGAAATAGAAAACATTGCAGAAGGAACAACATAACAAGGCAAGCTCTTATTGCCCAACTAAACAACTCAATTGAAGAAGGTGCCACATCAGAACTCAACAATATGAGAAATGACATACAAGATGCACACAAAATCATGCGAGAACACTCTACACCCACTTTGGATGGCTATCATTCGAGCATCATCAGACCACCAGTTGTCGCTAACAATTTTGAATTAAAAACTCAAGTAATTCAATTTGTTCAAAACAACTGTCAATTTTAAAAATTATCCAATGAAGATCCAAATGAGCACTTGAGCAATTTCTTCGAAATTTGTGACACCATCAAATACAATGGAGTTTCAGATGATGCTATTCGGTTATGTCTCTTTCCTTTCTGGCTTAAAGATAAGGCCAAAACTTGGTCAAAAAGTCACCTCAAAGGCCAAGTGTTAAATACTTGGGAAGTAGTGGCAAAGAAGTTTCTTGAAAAATATTTTCCTCCAGCTAAATCTGCAAAGATGAGGACATTCAAGTAAGATGATCTTGAGTCGTTCTTTCAAGCGTGGGAACGATACAAGGAAATCTTGGCAAAATGCCCTCACCATGGCTTACCATTGTGGATGCAAATTCAAACTTTTTACCATGCTTTGCACATTCCTCCACAAGACTTGGTTGATGCAGCTGCAGATGGTTCTTTAAATAACAAGACTCGAGAAGAATCCCAAGAGTTGCTTGAATTGATTGCAAGCAACAATTATTAGAGGAGTACTGAGAGGAGTCACAAAACCATAGGTGTTCTTGAAATTGACACAACAACAACCATTTTAACTAAAATGAAAGCGCTTTTAGTTCATAATTCAGCAAAAACAACTGTTTTTTCCTCAATACTTCATCTAAAAGTGAAGAATTGATAGATGATCAGTCAACAGAAGAACAAGTGAACTACATGAGAAATGACCCAAGAAATAATCCATATTCCAACACCTATAAACCAGGGTGGAAGAATCATGAGAATTTTTCTTAGAGAAATAAAAATAGACAGTGCAATTCCAAGTCCGAAGCAAGAAAACCTCAATTGGAAGAAATATTTCAATAGTTCATGAAGACTCACACAACTATTGTTGACAAAACTAAAGCACAATTCAAGCATCATGAGGCATCCATGAGAAACATTGAGAATCAGGTAGGGAAAATTTCACAGCAGCTGACTTAAAGGCCCCGAGGATCACTTCCAAGTAATACAATTAAAAATCTAAAGGAAGATGTCAAGACTAACACTCTTCGAAGTGGTAAAGAATTAGATGATCAAGAGAATCACGTTGCAAAGAAATCTACCACTGAGTCTAATGATCCAAATTCTACCATGAAGAAACATGAGATTCCAATGAATCGAGATCAATAGTTAGACGACCAAGTCTCAACCTATGTTCCACCACCAGCATATGATCCGCCACTTCCATACCCTCAAAGTATCCAACAGCAGAATAAAGAGAAACAACAGAAGCAAAACAACAAATTCTTTTAGATTTTCAAGAAATTGGAATCAATATTCCTCTTCTTGAAGCTCTCACTCAGATGCCTAGATATGCTAAATTTTTAAGGAAATTCTATCATCACGAAGAAAGCTAAAAGGGGACGAAATGGTCATGCTGACAGAGGAGTATAGTGTCATTCTTCAAAATAAGTTCCTCCAAAATTGAAAGATCCAGGAAGTTTCACAATCCCATATGTAATTGGAGATCTCCATTTCAATAAAGGTTTATGCGATCTAAGTGTCAGCATCAATCTAATTTCATTTTCTATCTTCAAGAAACTTAGCATTGAAGAGGTATAACCAACTATGATTTCTCTGCAATTAGCTAATCATTATGTCAAGCATCCTAGGGGAATCATCCAAGAAGTGTTAGTAAGGGTTGATAAGTTGATATTTCCAGGTGATTTCATTGTGTTGGACATGAGAGAAAATAAAGAAGTCCCATTAATTTTGGTAGGATCATTTCTTGCAAGTGGTAGAGCATTAATTGATGTACTTGGAAAAAAAAAACTGGAGTTGCGACTTCAAAACAATAAAGTTATCTTTGATGTGTTCCAAGCAACTAAGGTTCCTGTAAAAACATAAACATGTTTCAATGTTGAAGCTATCAACAAATGGGTAACTACTTCTTTCAACGTATCATCTTATGACACTCCATTAGAAGCTTGTTTAGTGGACAATGTGATGCAAGAAATTGAAAACCCTGAAATCGAAATGTGCCACAGACTTCTTGAGGATCAGTCACTAGTTTCTTGACTATATTATGAGGATCTAAAGCTTGAAAATTTTACAATGAAGGAGCTACCAAAAGATGAATTGAAGCAACTTCCTAGTCACTTAAAATTTGCCTTTTTTCGGGGCAAAAGAAACTTTTCCATAAATAATTAGCACATTTTTAAGTGACTCGGAAGAAGACAAGTTGCTCAAAGTTTTAAAACATCACAAGGTGCAATTGGGTGGTAGATTTCTGATTTACGTGGAATTAGTCCAACCTTCTACGCACACAGAATTCTCATGGAAGATGACTACAAGCCACTGGTTTAACCACAAAGAAGACTAAATCCTACAATGAAAGATATGGTGAAAAAAGAAATTATCAAGCTCTTGAATGCATGTATCATTTATTCCATATCTAACAGCTATTGAGTTAGTCCTGTGCAGGTAGTACCATAGAAAGGAGGTATCAATGTGGTTAAAAATGATCATAATGAGCTCATTCTAATTAGGATAGTTACATGATGGTGTATGTGCATTGACTACAGAAAATTGAATGATGCCACAAAAAAAATCATTTTCATTTACCTTTTATGGACCAAATGTTGGAAAGAATTGCAGGTTATGAATATTATTGCTTTTTGTATAGTTATTCTGGTTATAATAAGATCCACATAACTCCAGAAGATCAAGAGAAAACAACTTTCACTTGTCCTTTTGGCACATTTGCATACCGAAGGATGCCTTTTGAATTATGCAATGCCCCTGCTACTTTTCAACGGTGCATGGTTGTAATTTTTCATGATATGATTGAAAAATTCATTGAAGTTTTCATGGATGATTTTTCTGTTTTCGGTTCTAGTTTTGACAATTGTTTGTCTAGTTTATATTTGATTTTGAAAAGATGCCAAAAAAACTAATTTTTTTTAAATTGGGAAAAATGTCATGTTATAGTACATGAAGAACTATTTCTTCAAGCACCATAAAATGACATTTTTCTTAATTTAAAACAAGATTAGTTTTTTGACATCTTTTCAAAACCAAAAATAAATTTGACAAACAATTGTCAAAACTAAAACTGGAAACAGAAAAATCATCCATGAAAACCTCAATGAATTTTTCAATCATATCATGAAAAATTACAATTATGCTCCGTTGAAAAGTAGCTAGGGCATTGCATAATCCAAAACGATAAGAGAAAGTTGTTTTCTCTTGATCTTCTGGAGCTATGTGGATCTGATTATAACTAGAATAATCATCTAAAAAGCAATAATATTCATAACATACAATTATTTCCAACATTTGGTCCATAAAATTAAAGGTAAAGAGAATTACTAGTGGCATCATTCAATTTTCTGAAGCCAATGTACATACGCCATCATGTAACTATCCTAATTGGAATGAGCTCATTATGATATTTTTTGACCATAGTAATACCTCCTTTCTTTGGTAGTACCTGCACAAGACTAACTTAATAGCTGTTAGACATGGAATAAATGATACATTCATTCAAGAGTTTGATAATTTTTTTTTCACCACATATTTCATTGTTAGATTTAGTATTCTTTGTGGTTGAACCAACGACTTGTAGTCATCTTTCATGGAAATTCTGTATGTGCGGAAGGTAGGACTAATGCCACGTGAATCATAAATCTACCACCCAATTGCATCCTTTTGATCTTTTAAAACTCTTACCAGCTTGTTTTCTTCCAAGTTACTTAAAAATGTGTTGATTATTACTTGAAAAGTTTCTTTTTCCCAAAGAAAGGCAAATTTTGAGTGACCAGGAAGTTGCTTCAATTCAACTTTTGGTGGCTCCTTCTTCATTGAAGAATTATCAAGCTTTAGATCCTCATGACATGGTCGGACAACTAGTGGTTGAGCCTCAAGAAGTCTATGACACATTTTGATTTCAAGGCTTTCAATTTCTTCCATCACATGGTCCACAATACAAGCTTCCAAATGGAGTGTTATAAGATGATACTTTGAAAGAAGTAGTTACCTGTTTCTCGATAGCTTCAACATTAAAACATGATTCTGTTTTTGCAGTAAACTTAGTTGCTTGGAACACATCAAAGATAACTTTATCGTCTTGAACTCGCAACTCCAGTTTTCCTTCACATACATCAATCAATGCTCTACCACTTGCAAGAAATCATCTTCCCAAAATCAATGGGACTTATTTATCTTCTTCCATGTCCAACACAATGAAATCAGCTGGAAAGATCAACTTATTGACCTTTACTAACACATCTTCGATGACTCCCCTAGGATGCTTGATAGAATGATAAGCTAATTGCAGAGAAATCATAGTTGGTTGTACCTCTCCAATGCTAAGTTTCTTGAAGATGGAAAAAGAAATTAGATTGGTCCTGGCACGCACCTAGATCACATAAAGCTTTTTTGAAATGGAGATCTCTATTACATATGGGATTGTGAAACTTCCTGAATCTTTCAATTTTGGAGGCAACTTATTTTGAAGAATGGCACTACACTCCTCGGTCAACATAACCATTTCGTCCCTTTTTAGCTTTCTTCATTAAGAGAAAATTTCCTTCAAAATTTTAGCATAGCTAGGCATCTGAGTGAGAGCTTCAAGAAGAGGAACATTGATTTCCAATTTTTTGAAAATCTAAAAGAATTTGTTGTATTGCTTTTGTTGTTTCATCTTATTCTGCTGTTGGACTCTTTGAGGGTATGGAAGTGGCGAATTGTATGCTGGTGGTGGAACATAGGTTGAGCCTTGGTCGTCTAACTTTTGATCTCGTTTCATTGGAATCTCATATTTTTTCATGGTAGAATTTGGATTATCAGACTCAGCGGTAGATTTCTTTGCAACTTGCTTCTCTGGATCGGCTAATTCTTTACCACTTCGACGAGTGTTAGTCTTGACATATTCCTTCGAATTTTTAATTGTATTACTTGGAAGTGATCCTTGGAGCCTTTGAGTCAGCTGCTGTGAAATTTGCCCTACCTGATTCTCAATGTTTCTGGTGGATGCCTCATGATGCTTGAATTGTGTTTTAGTTTTTTCAACAATGGATGTGTGAGTCTTCATGAATTGTTGAAACATTTCTTCCAATTGAGACTTTTTTGCTTGGGAATTGGAATTCTATTGTGTATTTTGATTTCCCCAAGAAAAATTCTCATATTTCTTCCACCCTAGTTTATAGGTGTTTGAATATGGATGATTTCTTGGGCCATTTCCCATGTAGTTCACTTATTCTTATGTTGATTAATCAACTATGAATTATTTACTTTTAGATGAAGTATTAAGAAAATCCAGTAGTTTTTGAATCGCTGAATTTTGAACTGAAAGCACCTCCATTTTAGTTAAAATGGTTGTTGTTGTGTCAATTTCAAGAATACCTCTGGTTTTGTGACTCCTCTCAGTACTCTTCTGATAATGGTTGCTTGCATTCAATCTAAGCAACTTTCGGAATTCTTCTGGAGTCTTATTATTTAAAGAACCATCCGCAATTGCATCAACCAAGTCTTGTGGAGGAATGCACAAACCATTGTAAAAAGTTTGAATTTCCATCCACAATGGTAAGCTATGGGGAGGGAATTTTGCCAAGAGTTCCTTGTATCGTTCCCACGCTTCAAAGAACGACTAATGATCATCTTGCTTGAATGAGGTTATGCCAATCCTCATCTTTGTAGAATTGGGTGGAGGAAAATATTTTTCAAGAAACTTCTTTGCCACTGCTTCCCAAGTATTTAACATTTGGTCTTTGAGGTAATTTTTTGACCAAGTTTTGGCTTTATCTATGATTGAGAAAGGAAAGAGACGTAACTGAATAGCATCATCTGAAGCTCTATTCTATTTGATGGTGTCACAAATTTCCAAGAAATTGCTCAAGTGCTCATTTGGATCTTCGTTGGGTAATCTTGAAAATTGGCGGTTGTTTTGAACAAATTAAATTAATTGAGTTTTTAATTCAAAATTATTAGCGGCAACTAGTGGTCTGATGCTCGAAAGATAGCCACCCAAAGTGGGTGCAGAATATTCTCGCATGATTTTGCATGCATCTTGTATGTCATTTGCCATATTGTTGTTCTGATGTGGCACATTCTTCTTCAATTGAGTTGTTTAGTTGGGCAACCGAGCTCGCCTTGCTGCGTTGTTCCTTCTGCAAGGTTTTCTATTTCTCGGTCGAACAATAAATTTTCTATGTCTTTATTTATGCTCATATACTAAACAAAATTGATTAAGGCACCAATGATAGTTAAATAGTATATATCTATAATACTAAAGAAGTTTTATTATAAAATATAAATATAAATATTATTGAGCCAAAAAATAATATGATAATAAAAGAATACAAATAAAAATTATAAATAATAATAAACGAACAATGTTTAGTAGATTCCCATTTTTTTCTCCTATAAGTAACCTATAATTAGTATTTAACAAAAAATAATAATTCAATTAGCCAAAAAAAAAATATTTGGAGCCAAAAAAAGTAATAATAAGAAAACAAAGAAAAGAATGCATACTAATTTTAGGGGTGTTCATGGTCCGGCCTGACCCAGATGAAATTTGAGTCATTTTTGACCCGACTTCAAAACAACCCGAGTTAGGGTCTAAGCCAATAAAATCTACCCAATAAAAATATGAAATCGAGTCTGGGCCTAGGCTCGGGTCACCCGGCCCCGGCCCGGTGACCCGGTAGTATAAAATAATATAAAAAATTAAAATTTATAGTAGTGTAATTGTAAAATTATATATGATATGATTATGTTATACACAAAAAATATGAATATGTTACTTCAAATTTTAAAGGTTGGCCCAAATATGTTATGAGTCCACTAGACCCACTATTATACGGTCCAACTTCTAGTTCTAGAAATTAAAATGTAGGTGTTTAATTATATTACATGAATCAAGAACATGATTCTTTAATTTCGAACAAAAGAGAAAAATTTAAAATTAATAATTTCAATAACGTTAGTTAAAAATTATTGTTGAACATTATTGCTGAAAGTTATAACATTCTTTTTCTTTGGATAAATTTATAGAATTATTTGATTATGTGTAATATAAGTTATTATTATTATTATTATTATTATTATTGAAAAAAATTATTTGGGGCTAAAATTAATAGTATTATTTCTTATATTATTATGATCGATGATTATAATTTTTTTAATTTAATTCGGGTAGACCCGGCTTCACCCGGGTTTTATCCGGTTTTCACCCGGCCCAAAAAGAAGGAGATTTCATCGGGTTTGAAGCCGGGTTAGGGTCTCAATAATAGACCCGAGATATATTTTGGGCCGGGCCTGGGTCAAAGAAGACCCGACTTCACCCGATTTCATGTACACCCCTAACTAATCTTCTCTTTTTTAAGCCCAACAATAATTATATTTACACCACTATACCTAACTCTTTCAACTACTAACAACTACTATCAATATTAACTAGATTTAATCCCTCGATGTGCGAAAAAATATGTAAAGTTTTAATATATAACATAATTTCTATATGTATTTTAAACTATCACTACAATATATATTTTATTTTAATATTATAATTATTAGTAATTATGTAATATAAAAAATTGAAAGAAGAGGAATAATTTTTAAAAATAGATTATAACTATATATAATATGTTAACAATGAAAAAATATATCTATTAAAATAATAAAATAGAAACTAATTTGGCGAACCTTGCTATCCTGCAAAATCATCTCAAGATATTCCATTTTCCTATAATCTTATGACATAAACATTAGAGTTCCAATCCAGCTTTCTTGGTGAACGTTGGAAATGAGATGTTCTTTCTCAGCCATTTGGTGGGTCAGAAAGAGCTTGCATCAAAGTCATATTTTTTGTCTCTCTTCTCATGAGACAAGGTACTAAGCAGAGATATGAGTGAAGGTGTAAGGTCTTCTCTTTTTTTTGTGATATATGTATAGTGGCTTTTAATCTCTTGGTACCTATTCTAATATTTATGAAGGTGTAATACTCTTTAATATTTGTAACATATAAGATTAAAGTTTAAGAGAATATGAAAAGTTAAGAATAAAAACAAATAAATAAATTTTATAACTCAATATTATAAGAATTAAAGATGAATAATAGTGAAAAAAAATCCTAAGATCATAAAAAAATGAAATACAATAAAAATCATATGAGATTATACAAAAATAGAATGAAATTGAGTGTCTAACATTGAAGAATATGTAATTTGTCAACGTTTTAATGTGGGTTTTAATTTTTTTAAAAGGCAATATTATAATTTAATTTGAGATTAAGGTTGATTAATAGAGAATATCAATAGTTAGAAAATCAATGGACTAATATGAAACATATGAAGTATTAGTATAATAATAATATTATAATGGTTACTATATGATTAAATTCTTCAAAGTATGAAGCTTTTATAACGGTTACTATATAATTAAACTCTTCTAAGTAGGAAGCTTTGGGAAGAGGAGGCTTTTGGAAAGACTTGGAAGTGCCATGTGTGCAGTTTTGATGACGTGACATTCTAATAGAAAATTGACATGTTAAGATTGAATGTGAAGCTACCTTGGTCTCTCTTTTTATATATTAAAAGGCAATATTATAATTTAATTTGAGATTAATGTTGATTAACAGAGAATATCAATAGTTAGAAAATCAATGGACTAATATGAAACATATGAAGTATTAGTATAATAATAATATTATAACAGTTACTATATGATTAAACTCTTCTAAGTATGAAGCTTTTATAACGGTTACTATATAATTAAACTCTTCTAAGTAGGAAGCTTTGGGAAGAGGAGGCTTTTGGAAAGACTTGGAAGTGCCATGTGTGCAGTTTTGATGATGTGGCATTCTAATAGGAAATTGACATGTTAAGATTGAATGCGAAGCTACCTTGGTCTCCCTTTTTATATATTATAATAGATATGATCTAATATCCCCCCTCAAACTTAAGGTGGAGCTAATGTGACCATTTTAAGTTTGAAAACAAGATGCCGAAAACATATAGGATGATGTGCTTTTATAATAATATCAGCTATCTGATCCAAGGTACCAACGAATATCAGACGAATTGCACCAATGAGGAGATGTTGTCAGACAAAATGATAAACATTTTCAATATTTTGGTGCATTCTTGAAAAACATTATTATGAGCAATTAGAATAGCACTTCCGTTATCACAATAAAAATCAGTGGGAGAAGTTTGTGGAACCCCTAAATTTTCAAGTAACCAACGAATAGCAACAATTTTAGCAGAAGTGTCGACATGAGCACGGTAAAGTTTATTTTTTGGCACGCCAGGAGATAACTCTTATGTTCAGTCCCATAAACAAGAAAACAACACAAACGTGCTCAAGGTTTAAGTTTGTTCTGTTCATGGGGCTGAAGAAGAACAAAACAAACCCAACCAAAGACTCTAAAAGAACTATAATCGGGAGAAGTATTATAAAGACGATTGATAACATGAATAGCAGGGAGAACACCTTCACCCCAAGTACGTTCAAGACATGAAGAAAAAATGAGCATGACACGAATAGAGTCAAGAATATGACGATGTGCACGTTCAGCAAGTTCATTTTTTTTTTAGATGTACTAGGGCTAGAGAAATCAAAAAGAGTTCTATGTTCAGTAAGCAAGTTCAGACGTTTGGAGTCATAACATTCCATAGCATTATCAGGTCGAAAAACTTTAATGACCTTGAAAAACTGTGTTTTAATCATAGTGGCAAAAATTCATGTAAATCTGAGGGAACTCATGTATATTATTCATCAAATAAACCCAAGTAAAACGTCAAAAATCACCAATGAACAATACCAAATATCAAGGTCCTCCCATGGAAACAGTGAGAGTAATATCCCAAACATCTGAATGCATAAGATCAAAAGAAGAACAAGCAAGAGATGAACTATTAGAAAAAGTTAGAGATGATTATTTCGCAATTTGACAAGAAACGCAATCAAAAGACTCATTATTAAGCGAACATAAAACTCCCCTAGACATGAGAGAATGCCATTTTCCTAATGAAGTGTGAGCAAGATGACGATGTTACAATTGAAGTGTAGATGAAGGAGAAATAGCACAAAGGTTTGTGACTGAGGGAACATGAAGATTTCTGAGTTTAAAAAGTCTTCCAACCTTATATCCAGTCTCGATTATTTGTCCCGTTCGAGGATGCTGCACACGACAACCAGAAATTGGGTAAATGACATTAAAACCAGGTTCGACAAATTGACCCATAGATATAAAAATTAAAGTTTATTAGAGATAGATCCTTTATGATGCACATGCATGAGGGACTCATCCACATGTGATTAAAGCAACCATAATCAAAATATCATTTGGAGTTAACTGGTGGAGTTGATAAAGCAATTGAGGTATTACTAGAAAAAGGAAAGAAGTTGTTTCAGAAAACACTCAATAGGGATAGGGACACAGAAGATGAACCAACAAAAGTGGTTGATACATATATCAGCGGCAACAACAGTAATAAGAACTGCCTTAGAGATGTTGGATCTAGAGAAATGTGTTCACTGATCTTGGCGAGGTGGACGAGTAGGATAAGTACTAATCAAATGGCCAAACTGTTTTCAGTACTTACATAACAAAACGGAGCAGTTAGAGACGATGTGACCTTTTTGCTTACATTCTCAACATTCGACAGTAGGATAGTCTGGAAGAAGATGACCTGTACGATTAAAATTTCGACAAATTTTTTTCTTTTTGTCAGCAACTACAAAGATAGCATCATATTTGGAGTGTGTTTGCTCGAGATGCGTTTCTTCAGACTTAAGACATGAGAGAACATCTTCAAGACTAGGCAAAGGACTCTGATGAAAAAGAGAAGCCCATACCGATCCATAATCATCATTGAGTGCCATAAGAAATTGAATGAGATAGGTCTGGTTGCGGTAATCTCCATATGCTTTAGCATCTGCATTATCTTTGAGAATTGGTTCACAAGAGGTCAACTAGTCCCAAATAGGTTCCATTTGAGCTAAAAATTTATAAATAGGTTATGCACGGTTTTGCTTAAGACTATGAATTCCTTACGCAGTTGATATTGATGAGAAAGATCAGAAATATTATAGTGTTTGACAAGATGATTCCATACCTCTTTTGCAGTGTTAAAACGCTCAAATTGAATATGGATAGCGGGTTAGAGGTATTTTGGAACCAAGTTATGATTTGATGATTTTTGTTATCCCATTATTCTATTTTTTAGCAAAATCCATAGTAGCATCCGTGTATTTTGACGAAGCTTCTTTTGATGTGTCAGTTAGGGGACTAATTTTTACAGGACAAACAATACCACAAGTGACGTAACGCCACAATTTACGTCCTTTGAGAAAACCTTTCGTGGTTTCAACCTAACGATGATAATTTGAGTCATTAAGAAAAACAGGAATTGGTTGAAAAATATTTGGTTTCCCGATGAAAATATGTAAAGAAATCGATAAAAATATATGGTTTCATAAAAATAACTGTTATTGTGGTTGCTGACTTGTACAGTGACGTGGCATTTGAGAAGGACCCTTCCTAAGGTTTTTCGGTGTGTTCTAGCCAATTTTGTGCTCTGTTTCTTCGAATTTTGTCTCCATCTTGCTTTATCTTTAATTTGTTGGTGGTGCCTTCACATATTTTCATGGAGAAACCATATATTTTTCAATCAATTCCTGTTATTTTTAATGGCTCAAATTATTATCATTAGGTTGAAGCCTTAATGTTTTCTCAAATGACGTAAATTGTCGCGTTACATCACTAGTGATTTTGTTTGTCCCATAAAAACTAGTAACCCTGTAACTGACACATCAAAAGAAGTTTCGTCAAAATCCACTGATGCTACTAAGGATTTTGCTGAAAAATTAGAAGAATGGGATAACAAATATCATCAAATAACAACTTGGTTCCGCAACACCTCTACACCTGGTAACCATCTTCAATTTGGGCGTTTTGACACTACAAAAGAGGTATGGG
Organism: Stylosanthes scabra; assembly: GCA_036250425.1. Taxonomy (NCBI): domain Eukaryota; kingdom Viridiplantae; phylum Streptophyta; class Magnoliopsida; order Fabales; family Fabaceae; genus Stylosanthes; species Stylosanthes scabra. The sequence goes on from JASCZI010000046.1 coordinate 113,800, forward strand.
ATCATCTTTCCAAACGTTATACTATCTCTGCTCTTTCTCATCAATATCAGATGCTTAAGAAACTTCACAGTCTTAATCAAAACTGTCTATTTATGAATTTTTAGCTCAAATGGAACGTACTTGGGACCAGTTAACCTCTTTTGAAGAAGTTCTCAAAGATAATGCAGATGCTAAAGTATATGAAGATTACCGTAACCGCACCTGTCTCATTCAATTTCTTATGGCACTCAATGATGACGATGAACCAATACGAGCTTCTCTTCTTCATCAGAGTCATTTTCCTAGTCTTGAAGATGCACTCACATGTCTTAAGTCTAGAGAAACACGTCTTGAGCAAATATGGTTCAAATATGATGTTATCTTTGCAGTTGTTGACAAAAAGAACAAAATTTGTCGAAGTTGTAATCGTACAGGTCATCTTTTTCCAGACTATCCTACTGTAGAAAATGCATGCAAAAAGGTCACATCGCCTCCAACTGCTCCGTCTTGTTCTATAACTACTGCAAAAGTCGGGTCATCTGATTAGTACTTATTCTACTCGTCAACCTCGTCCAGATCAATACAAACATTTCTCTAGATACAACATTTCTAATACGGTTCCTGTTATTGCTGCTGCTGATATATTTAACCCAACCACTTTTGTTGGTTCATCTTCCGTCTCTCCATCTGATATGGAGCCTTTTCTAAAACAATTTCTCTCCTTATCTAGTAATATCCTAGCTACTTTATCCACTCCTTCAGGTAACTCTAAATGGTATTTTGATTTTGGTTACTTTAATGACATGTCACCAATGCACCATTCTTTCTCCTCTATATCTCATAACACCACAGCACCATATGTCCATACTACTGATGGATCCTTCATACATGTGCATCATAAAGCATCTATCCCGACTTCTAGTCTTCACCTTCCTGATACTTGTTTTATTCCCAAGCTAAATTTTAATCTTCTTTGAGGGTTAAGTTTTCAAACTTAGTTTTGATGTCATTTTCTCCATTTCTGGTTGTCATGTGCAGGATCCTGGAACGAGATGAATCATTGGGACATGATGCAGGTCGGAAGATTTTTTGAACTCAGAAGCTGTGACAAACTTTTGTGTTATTTCTTCTCCACCTACACCTCAATTGTGGTATCGTCGTCTTACTCACAGTTAATTAGTAAAATTGTGTCCTCTCATGCCTAAGGGAGTTTTAGGTTCGCTTTAATAAGGACTCTTTTGATTGCGTTTCTTGTCAAATTGCGAAACAACCAGCTCTATCTTTTTCTAATAGTTCATCTCTTGCTTGTTCTTCTTCTGATCTTATGTACTCTGATGTTTGGGGTCCTGCTCCCACTGTTTCCACGGGAGGAGCTCGATATTTTGTATTGTTCATTGATGATTTTTCACGTTTTACTTGGGTTTATTTGATAAATAATAGACATGAGTTGCCTAAGATTTACATCAATTTTGCCACCATGATTAAAATACAGTTTTCCAAGGTCATTAAAGTTTTCCGGCGTGATAATACTATGGAATATCGTGACTCCAAACTTGTGAACTTCCTTACTGAAAAGGGAACCCTTTCTGAATTCTTTTGACCTGGTACATTTCAATAAAATGGACGATCCGAACATAAACATCGTCATATTCTTGATTCTGTTCGTGTCATGCTCATTTCTTCTTCATGTCCTGAATGTACTTGGGGTGAAACTGTTCTCGCTTCTGTTCATGTTATCAATCATTTTCCTTCTTCTGTTCTTGATAATGTAACCCCTTTTGAGCTTCTTTATTATACTTCTCCCGATTATAGTAATTTTAGGTAGTGTTTGGTAACAGAGACTGGAACTGAGACTGCGGGACTGAAACTCAATATTGTGTTTGGTGAACGGAGACTGGAACTAAAATTTCAGTCTTAGTCCCCAAAATTTCAGTATTTTCAGTACCTCCAGATAGTGGGGACTGAAGACTGGGACTGAAACTTTAATAACATTTCCTTCCAACAATACCCTCACATAATTAACTATATCCTAACTATGCCCCTATGTGAAATCAAACTAGGTATGTACTTCTTGTTTCTCTTTTGTTCTTCTATTTGGGTGGAGTTCATACACTTCCTCACCAATCTACAAATCTGAGCCATCTGAAGAAACATGTTTTTAATGACTATGGATTTTGGATTTTGTACGTCTTAACGATTTCAATCTCTTTCTCTCCAGTCTTCATTTTTTTCTTCGTTTGGATTTTTTACTTTGCATTTTGGTTCTTCGATTTAGGGGTTGTAGGGTTTTAATGATTTCAATCTCTTCTTCTCCAGTCTTCGATTTGGTTGTGAATTGGTGACTGTGATTTGAGGGTGCTGGTTGAGAGGTTTGGGAGTGGCTTGGGTGTGGCCCAGTACTGCAACAACTTGTTTATCTTCTTAGTTGGAAACTTGGAGGCACCAGTGGAGAAAGAAAACTATAAGGCATGGTTGATTCTGAGTTTCTCTTTCATTTCTTTTTTCTTTCTTGCAGTTTCATGGTTTTTCTTTCTTCTTTCTTTTTTCAGTGATAATTGGATTCTTAAGTGAATTACTAAGTGACAATTGAATTGCTGGTTTTTCTTTGTTGTTCTTTGTTGTTATGGCTTTCTTGTTGTTTCTCGTTTGGAAGCTGCTTCTTATTTGTTTCTGTGAGATGTTACCAGCTGGAAGTTTTAGTGTTTTCTTTTGTTTTTGTCTTGCTCATATTCATTAAGTTTAGTGATTGAATTTCTGGAAAAAGTAATTAGTCTTTCATGTAATATGGAGGCAACTTGGTTATCCTTGTAATGATTTATTCTCTGTATAATAACCTTCACGTTTCCTTTTTTGTTTATTCAGAATTTTCCCCTATTTAATAGCTTAGTTTTAAGGTTCTAAGATTCCAAAGAATGTGTTGTTTTGTGATTTTGTTTTATTGGATGTTGGATCAACTATCTTGTTACTTAGAAGCTGCAAATTTTACTTCCATGTTGCTGCATCTAAACGGTTTGTATAACTATCTTAGCTTACTATTATGGTATCTTGAATATGTTGTTGATGCTTTGAAGCTAGTCTGTTCTGTGTTTGGAAGGATTTTATTGCTTTGAAGGCATGGTTGCATCTATTCTTCTCAACATGCTGGAGCATTTGGATGGCTAAGTAAAAGAGTGAAGACGGAGAGTATAAAAGCTGAGGTGGAAAGATGCATGGTATCATGGAATATTGATGAGAGGCACAAGAAGGTGGCCAGTAGCTTGCAAAGTTGAAGTGTCCATTTTTTGTAAAGACAACACATAGCTCTTTCTCTAATCTATGTTGTTGTAATATTTTTCTTTATACTGTTGATTCTAGATATTTCTTGGCACTAAGTATGGGTTGAACATCGAAAAAGACATTTTGTTATCATAGTGAGACACAACTCATTTTAGTACACACTAAACCAAACACAATACACAAACTAACTTTAGTCTCAATTTCAGTCCCACAATCTCAGTCTTTCAGTCTCAATCTTCCTTCCAAACGCTACCTTAGAGTCTTTGGTTATGTTTCTTTTGTTCTTCTTTAGCCCCATGAACATAACAAACTTGAACCTTAAGCATGTTTGTGTTGCTTTCTAGGTTATGGGACTCAACATAAGGGTTATCGTTGTTGGAATTTTGTTTCTCAATGAATTCGCATATCTCGTCATGTTATTTTCTGGAAACATTATATTTTTTCTTCTTTTAAGTCTATATCGTTTACTTCGTCACTGTTTTTTACCAATCTTGATGTTGACCTTTTCCTAGCAATGATAATATAGGTACTGTACCAAGTCAACCTCCTGAGTCTCCTACTCCTACACCTTCTCCAGTTCCTCAGGATCCAAGATGGAACGTTGATCCTGCTCCTCCTGCCAATTCTTCATCCACTCGTCCTTCAAGGTAAGAAATCCAGCTCCTCGTATTCTTGATTACCATTGTTTTACGACTGTTTTTCATCATCATGAGCCTAGGTCCTATAGACAATCTTCTACCAATCCAAATTGGCAGCAAGCAATGCAGGAAGAAATGCAAGCTTTAGGAAAAACAAATACTTGGGAGTTGGTTTATACTCCTTCTGATCAAGAAGTTGTTGGAAGTCGATGGGTATACAGAATCAAGAAACGGAGCACAAAAATGGATAGAACAGACCAAAAAACCTTCGGAAGGGTCCTTCTCATATGCCACGTGTGGCAGAAGGAGAACGTGTCAGCGATGACAAGGCAGATGACGAAGCACAGGTCAATGTTGGATGAATCGGGTCAACTCGCAGGTTAGTTGTCGGGTCGGGCAAGTGCACAGGTCAAGATCAACGCAGAAAAGATCTGGCCGTTGATGATGAAATAGATCCAATTAAAGTTACTTCATATTTTGAATGAAGATTGCTTGAGATTTTAGCTAGGGATTTATTATCTTTCTAACAAAATTAGTGGTACCTGGGGTTTCCTATATTCAAGCAATCCATGCAGTACTTTGTCCAATTCAGCATTGGTAGTCCGGTGGTCTTATTCCCCATCTTCAAAATACCTGACATTATTGTAGCAAATTGTATCTTTCGCCTCCTAAAAGCATATCAAAACTAAGAAATGGGAGGAAGAGGAGGAAGTTCTTACATAGAGCTATCACATGTATTTTAAGACTGTTAGACCAAATCCGATGCCAAGAAAAGTTGCAATGGCAATTCCAAATATACCAGCAAGAATGCCAGGCACAATGAGTGAGCTCCACCCTTTAGCAGTTGCCATTCCACAAGCCGTCGTTGGCCCTCCAACATTGGCATTTGATGCAATAAGAAGCAGCTTCAAGTCGAACCGAAAGAGTCTTCCCAATCCGAGGATCACCACAAGATGCACTGCTATCTGAACAAACGCAAAAAGGAAGATACTAGGTGCTGTGTTGATGACACTCCATATGCTCCCACTTGCACCTATTACCGCAAAGAACACCTGTTTTCACAGGCCACAGAAACCAAGAAATCGTTACCTTCTGACTTCGGTCAGCAATGTAAAAGGATTGTGTACGTGGTATTTCCCAATAGATATGATTTGTGCAAATAATCCAAAAATTTATGATCATAATCAAAATTTTAAATTAAATAAATTAATACTTTCTAGCTCATGTATGTTTTTAATATTTGGCCACTATCATCACGTCATTCTCTAATGTTCTTAAAAAGGGGTAAAATCAAATTATATAAATCTCATGAAACTTTTTTATTTGTATCTTTCTATCTTTGCCACATAATTCACAAACAGTAACTTCTTAATAGTGTGATAAAACCTGGCGTACGAGAATTACTAACTCACCTGCATGAGAATCACAGCCATAGCTTCACCAGAGGGTGAAAGTGAAGAAAATGGTTTGGGAAATAGAGTTGCAAGAATTACGGCAATTGCTGTTACCACCGGCAGGGTACCCCCTTGGATTCCAAAATATCTAGTAAGAAAGGTGGCAGCCTTGCACATGGAAAAGGCCACAGCAAGAGCAGTAGCCATTTGGAGCACAGGAAGTTTGTTCCCTGCGTTAGCCCCGCTGGTTATTCCATCATCTGCAAAACATCATTTTGAAAATAAATAACTTAAATACATAATTTAATGTCTTTTTACTCTTACTGAAGCACAGTAATACAACATGCAATTTTTTTCTGCTGCATCAAGCCATATAAAAGCATAAAAGTATTTCTTAAGTTACTTCTTAATATTACATGGCTCATGTCACAGAAAATACTATACATACTAACTAGTATAGAATTTGAGCTACCATTTACAGATGTTGAGGCCTCTGGAGGTACTCTAGAGGCTAATGCAAACAATGTTGAAAAATACACTGCACAGATAACATTATCAGCAGCTAACCCGGCAGTTAATACTGATGGGGTAACCTCAAGGGCATCAGAAATTGCCACATAGTTGACGGCTGCACAATAAGGAAAACAATGACAGATATCAGTAGCGAAGCCATTTGATTTGAATGTACAACTATTTCTTGCAATATTAATGAGATGTAGGAAATAAAATGAAAATGACCTCCTCCAATATGTCTGCCCATAAGTGCAGCTGCTATCTTCCAACTATCCTGACCCAGTGACCGCATTGGAACAAGCAGGTATGCAACCACTGTTCCAATTGTAGTTGCAACTGTCACGAAAATGCAGAGAAAATAGGTCAATACTCTGATAAAACAGAGAAAATGAACAAATAAAGAAGGCTCTGACAAGCTAATTTTAACAATAGCATTTGTAATTATTGTGATACGAAAGGAAAATAGAAACTAACCAAGAAAAATATATATTTGACAAATTAATATAAGTTTGGGATTCCTTTCATAAACAACAATGTGAATTACTTTTACATAATTAACATCCACAAGTAAATTTTTTAATTTAGTTTTCAAACAAATTTTCAGTTTCAAAATATATTTTTACTGGTCACTTCAGCTTATACTCTATTTTGTTTGTAGTAGTAGACTTACTAATAACTTAAAAATCTTAATACAAGTAGAGGTAAAGTATAAATCTTATACCGTGATTTGTGAAAGCTGAAAAGTGAAGGGGCAAAAAAAAAAGGTTATTGGAGAAATGTGAAAGATATTGCTGAGAACCAATATCTTGAGAAGCTTCTTTTCAAATTTCCTTCAAATATCCCAATTGAAACACATTTGGATTGTACATTAAAATTGGAAGACGCTAGCAGTTGAGATGGACCATTTCAAACATTTAATTACCTGCTTAAACCAGCCCTAGGCTATCATATCTTACTTAATCCCAAATTCATTTTATTTCAGCATCATATATTTCACATAACACATCTTAAATCCTGCATTATTTTATAGCATTAGTTCAACTCAAGTACATATGCATGGCAGAGCAATTACTGTTCTATAAGACAGGGAAGTACTAGAAGAAACAGGCACATTTAACTGGAATGTCATTAGGATAACTCTATTGCTTAAGTTTTTGGAATGGCAGACCCTTTACAAAATATTAATGAGCAATATCTTTTCCCTCATTCCAAAAAGTTTCGTTACAAACAATATAGGAATATATCATTCACTCTCTCCATGCCTTAATAAACTTATTTCTTCTCTTTGCCACTCTATGACAATTGATTTAGATGAATGTAATAGTCAAGCCTCTGACAAATCATTTGGAAAACAGACCAAGAGGTTTTCTGGAATTATGAAACTGAGAAAAAGCAGAACAGAAGAAGAAAACCATGGATGCAAAGGAACTTGAAATATAACTGGAAGTCATTGTTCTGCATAAGATCCATCAACATAGTCCAGAAGAAAATGAAGGAGTAAAAATCAAACTATTCACCATGTGGATGAGCATAACAAAGCCAGCAGAAGACAACTGAAGATTTTGCAATTTCTCAACTTCATGTTAACATCTTCAACAATTTCATAAGACAAATTTGTACACCCAATAGAAACATCAAGGATGCAAACACTAAGCACTACACTAAATAACCAAATGAAACTATGCGAGCACACTATCATTTAAGTTAACTGATATTTAACAAAAACTTTGCTATTGAAGCCCAAAGTTAAACCCTTCCAGTTATTTTTATGATTTACCATGCTACAACCATGGAACTGCTTTCACTCTTCATGCAGATTGCACACGGAATGGAGCAAATAAAACAGTACACCGAAACCGAAGCTGATCCTAGTAGCCAGTTACGTACAGCCATATGAACCCAAAAAGGAACAAAACAAAATGCCCCAATGATGCTTAATCCCTCACTTCTACACTTTGCTGGGTTGTGCACTTTAGAGGAGTCAAATCCGTAACAAAATGCCCCAAAAGTTAATCAACTAAAAGAAAAGGTGAAAGTGTGAAACCACATATGTAGATGTCTTCGTGTCAACTATCAACTCTGTATACGAGTCTCCACCAAAAGAAAAATGTGTTACCTGAGCCTAACAAGAAAGCCAAGAGGAGTGTTCCAGTGGACTTGATGACGCGGCACAAGTCGGCCCTGAAGAGCAGCAAGGGAACAGCCAGAGGGAGAAGGAACTGCAGGACAACGCCATACGCGGAGGCTTCACTGGAAACAATCCCCACATTGCTGGCTGCAAGGCCCACCAATATGCTCACCAGAGATCCACTCAGCGTGCTCCCAATCTTTGTCCTCTCAGACCTTACAATCCCACAATTAAGACCAACTTAACACTCATAATTGCTAGTTAAATCTTCAAAATTCAAATTCATCTCTATCGAACAAAACAGCATTTGAATTAAACTAAAATTAACTCCTCTTGCTAATCAAAATCCCTAATTGGACTGCTTTGACTTTTGACTACAAATGTCGTATATTCAAATCAATGCAAGCTTGAACTAACTAAAATTAATGGAATGTTAACAAGATTACCAGATTCCAAAGGCGGCGGCGGCGAAGAGAGCGGTCCAGTTCCCCCAATTATCGTGAGGAGAGATGAGAGGAGCATTGAAGTTGGATCCAATGGCAGATGTGACAACACTGCGTGTGGCCAAAGAAGAAGAACCGTTGACCTTGACTTTGAGGATGGTGGAACTGGAAAGAGTACAAGTGGAAGAGGAAGTAGAGTTGTCTGTGGAAATGGTGGCGGCAGGGTGAGGGAGTGAAGGAGGCGGAGGAGTACGTTTTTGGCGGGAAAATGAGGGTGAGTGTTGCGGGAGAGGTTGGTAAGCTTGGAGGAACCGAAGAAGATCGGAACCCATCTTTGTTCTTAACAACTAACAAGTGCTGAGTGAGCGAGTTTTGTAAGTGAGTGAGTTGAGTACTAAGTACTACCTTCCCTATTGTTAAGGATAAGCAAAAGAAAAACTATATAGGAAATGTTTAAAGTATATCTGACACACCGATATTCTTGTATTTTTAGTCGGTCATCTCCATCATATAACAGCTAAAAATACAGGAACATCTGATTTCTCGGTATACTTGAAACGCTTCCAAAACTATATGTATGAAGAGCCATGGCTGTGTACACCAAAATCAACTAATAAAATTGGTTATCAGTATATAATATATATATAATATATAGTTTAACTCATTTTAGTGTGTATTTTATATTTTAATATGTATTATACATTGGTGATTGATTTTAGTCTGTTGATGTAAGAAATATTTTTTTGACTAACAAATTAATCAATAAATCAAATCTAAAAAAAATATCTAAAACGTTAAAAAGAGAACATCCAAAATTTCTAAGAATTTATAAAAATCAAATATAAATATAACTTCATAGATAAATTTTTAGAAACAAATCATCCAAAATTTAAAAAAATAGAATATCTAATTTAAATTATTAGGTGACGTTTGCTTAATTTTTATTGGTTATTGACAATGAGTTAGAGTTGAGAGTTAAGTCACCATCATCGTCACTAACTAAAATTCAATGGAATATCCAAGAGCAAGCAAATTAGTTAACTTCTAAAAATTAAGGAATGTCAATTCGTTTTAATTATTCACAATCACATGTTCTAATCTACTTATTAATTGAGTTTAGTAAAGAATTAACATTAATAAAAATAAAAATAATTAAATAATAATTTTATTTGTATACCAAAATCAATCACCATACTTTTATACATATAAATTAACAATTCAAATAAATTAAGTAATAAATTATCTACGTGCGTGAGTAGATATCTACGTCTCACCTCTTCATTTGTCCCTCTCCTCTCCTATAAAAGCCCCTTATCTATTCTTTCATTCTTTCAACTCATTTGTCACTTTCTCTTTTTTTTTTTTCTTCCATCACCATCACATTCTTATATGAATACTCCATTTGTAAAACTAACTATATGTATATACATAAAGAAGCAAAATATCTATAACAAATATTAGGTTAATAAAATATGCAAAGCAAATTTCGATAAACTTTTACTCTCTTTAAAAAATCGTATATAATTGTGTTTTTTTATTATAATCAAACATGTTTTAAATTAAAATATAAAATTTAGTTATAATCAAACACGCTCAAAATAATAATAAACGTAATAATCTAAATTAAAATTGAAATCTCTAAAAGAATTTTTTTCATATTACAGTTAAGCATGTTCCAAATTATAGTGCAAAATCTACTTATAATTAAAAGTGATCAAAATAATAATCAATTTTAACGTTTTAAATATATTATTTCTTTTTCTTATTACAATCGAAAACATTCCAAATCATTGCAAAATTTATTTATAATTAAACTCTATGAATGCAATACACTAATAATAGTCAAACTTAACAATCAAAATTTAAATATGCTAGTCACAAAAAAAATCTAAATATCTAAGAGAATATTTTTTTTCTTATTACAATCAAACATGTTTTAAATCATAAAATAAAATTTAATTATAATTAAACGCGCTGAAGGTAATAATCAAATTTATCCATCTAAATCTCTAAAATAATTTTTTTTCTATTATAATTAAACACGTTTTAAATTATAGTACAAAATTTAATTATAATCAAATACTCTCAAGATAAGAACCAAACTTAATAGTCTAAATCAAAATTGATTGTAAATAAAAGTCATTTTAAGTCATAACAAACTTAATTATAAACAAACACGTGGAGTTTAAAATATGTGTTCTTGTATGTATTAATATGTATTAACAATAACAAGAAAAGAACCCGACAAATGTAGTTTTAGAATTTTAGAAATCTTTAACTTTCAATTAAATGTGAAATTTGAGTTAAAAAGGGGAAAAGAAGGTAGTGCGTGCATTTAAAATTGGTGAGTAAAAGTGGAGCACGTATTATCAGTGAAAGCGATATTTGGTTTTCAGTTTTTTGACTTTTTATATTTATATACGTATTTAAATACGGTAGTTGATTTTGGTATGTAAATAAAATCCCTCATAATTAAATAGTCATTAATTATCAATCACCAATCAATCAACACAATTGTGACTCAAGTGATTAAATATCTCAACCCAAAACTAAGAATAAAAATCTACTCCATAATTAGTTCAAACATTTCAGCAAACACTTGGTGTGCATAAACATAAAATAACATAAATTGCAATAATAATAAATAGAGAAAGTATATGTAACCAATAATTTTCTAATCAACAAATCAGCCAATAAAAAATAGAACATCCAAAACTACTATTTATAGAACATCCACAGTGGAAGCCATAGAACATCCGAAACCTAAAGCATATTCAACCAACCTTATATTTTTTTAGAAACAGAACATACGAAACCTAAAGAATTAGAACATCTAATTTAAGTTGTTGGTTAAAATTTTATTGGTTACCTAGCATTGTTGAAATAAATAACTAACAATACCCAATGAAAACATTCACTAATATAATTAAGTCATAATCCAAGATTCACAACATTAGTTAATATGCTCGTAGAAACAAGGAATAACAAAATGAAACTTAAAGAAATGGTAGAAGAATTAGAGTATTAAGAGATCCTAATTAACAATTAAAACTAGAGTTAGAAAGAAACTTAAAATTAATGTTCTAAATTATAGAGAGAAGTTGGAGCTCTAGCTTCTCTCTCTAGAATTATGAACTAAGAACCCTAAAAAAGCATAACACTAAAGACTAACGTGAGTGTTGTATGTTGTATGTAATGTGTGTGATGATCCCCTTCAATTGTGCCTTAAGAATTCATCAAGAATTGCTGAAAATTTGAGAAAAAGGGCCCCCAAAATATATTCTAACGGGCTTCATTAAATGAGCCATGTGCAGCACTTGTGCATATGCATTAGTGCACTATGACAACTTTTTTTTTTCTTTGCTATTTTTCATGTAATTTTTTACTTTTGCAAGCTTTTCATAGTTTTTCTCAATCATTCTTATTTTCTAAATCTTGAAACACTTAATTAAATACATCAAGGCATCGAATGAAAATAAAAATAAAATTAATCATCAATTCATAATTTAAAAGCGTGTAATTTTCATTTTAAACACAATTAGAAGAGAATTATCTTAGAAGAGAATTATCTTAACCAATGATGCATTTAAAAATATTCTTATGAAATATCTCAAACCATAAATCTTAAATATGCATATTCTAAATAATACCCATGACATCAATAAATGATAAGAAAGAAAAAAAAAGTGATATTAGGTTAAATACTTAACAACTTCTCCAATTTTCATTATTAGCATCCAAAATATGCATGTGTACGTATCAAATCAATTCAAACAAATATATAAAACGGAGCACATACATAGCCATAGGTCATAGTTGCTATTTTAGGTTGATTAAGATATAGGTATACCGTATACAGTAAAACATTTTTTTTAAAAAGTTCAAATGCTTGAAAGTTCAAACACAGCCATTTGTAATTAAATAAAAGTAAATACTTATAACAGGTAAGAACTACTTTTGTATCATTAGGGACTAATAAAAATTAATTTACGCATATTACTATATATATTCATTCATTTTTTATATTTTTTATTTTGATTTATGTGTTAAGGTACATTATTTATATCTTATACGTAATTATTTATGTACTATCGTATATTATATTTATGTATTTTGTAAATTTTTTATTAATATTTATATTTTTTGTATTATAAATAGAATTATATATGAAAGTATATAATGGTATAGGTAGCATTTCCATAATATTAATCATGTTTGATGTAGCAATCTAAGCTAAGGGCACTAAAATAACTTCATGAGATCAGGCTCCACTACTCATTGTTAGTTTAGGCGGCAGGTGTTGAAATATATAACCATATAGGCCCTTAATTACTTGCATCATTAATTAATTAATTAGTGAATTATATAGTGTTTGCCAACTATGTTAATTGTATTGATGACTCTGCTTGAATTATTGAATGTTGTTGGCTGTGTATGGTAATTGCCAGTATTTGGTAATCAAATAACAGTGTATTAGTAGGTATGACTTATGAGTGAGTTCCAATAATGTGAGGCTCTCCAGCAATTCTGGAAAGAGTGAGGAAAATATTGTGGCTGCAATTTACTCTTTTTTTTCTTTAATCAATATTTACTTAATTGGTATATTTTTACATGTTAATATAAAAATATTAGAAAAATTAGTATAAAAAATAATTAAAAAGATTAAATTATTAAAAAAAACCTATTATACTAAAATTATTTTAAAAAATTTATTTATATAATATTTAAAGAAAATGATCAAATTCTTTTAAATATATATATATATATATATATATCCTTAAATTTTTTAAATTATTTTTTTTTTGTAAACCTAATTTTTTCCCTTTAATTTTTTGTCATAATCAAATCCTTATAGTCTCAAAAAATAATCAAACACTCAATGTTGCATATATTGTTAGGGCTCGTATATATTTACATTCCAGGATCTAAATCATGTTACATCTGATTAACGAGATTGTTGAAGGTAAACTCAAAATCTTCTAGATTGACAATGATAAATCGGCAAGAGTAGGATTAAGTGGTTAGATCACTTTTCTGGATTATATCTTCCTATTTTAATTGTTGAAGTGGTAGATCACTTTTCTTCTTAAATAATATATAGAACAATTTAGTGACCGGCAACACATATTTATAATAGATTAATCTTTAATTAATTTACTGGCTAGAGATATCGTCGTACCGTGAAAATTAAAACAATAAAAAATGTAAAAGAAAAAATATATAAATACAATTAATAAAGTGCATTATTGATTAAAATTGCTGAGAAATATATATAAGTTAGGACAACACATTTCTTAGCTGAGGATGGCTTATATTATATTATATTTATATATATTCACAACTCTAGAAAAATTTATACGTCAGAAAGAAATGGGCATTTGCCAAATCTGGTGAAGTGATGAAAGAATAATATAAGCTAAGAGATAAGATTGTGTAGCTTTCAAATTTCTTAAAACAAAATGGGGCAACCACATATAGTGTGTGCATTTGTCTTTCAATCCCTATCTTATGCAAAATGGGAGGATACAATTAATTATTCTTCTTATTAATGTGTTCCAGTTCATAAGCCATAGCCATTCCCGGTGCAATGCATGCCAGATGCCACCCTCTGAAGTCTAAAGTCACTAACCCATTAATTTATTCTTTGGCCATGGGTATTTGTTCACAAGAATGAAAGTGTGTAAAAAATTTAGCTATCAAATTACAAAATCTGATATTATGTTATTAAATTACTTTTCAAAAGATTTAACTAATAACAAGAGATAGATAAATAATTATATCTCTAATACATATTTTTATATTGCGATTAATTGGTGATTGATTTCTAATTTCCTATTATACACTAATATTATTGATTTGTTGTAGTTTCAAATTGAAAATTTTAGGTTGAAATTTTGAGTTTTCTATTAAAAATTTTAATCTATATGACATATTGTGTTAAACATTTAAGGTATATTGGTGAGAGTGAGGAAAAATATAAAATATTTTGGAATTAAAAGAAGAAGCAGAGAAAATAGAACGAAAAGACTTTTAATTGATCTATCATTCAAAGTTTTAAATTAAGTAAAATGAGAATTTTAAAAAAATATTATACAATTTGTTACTTTTAACCTTTATTTAAATGACGACAGAGCAAGAGGACAAGGAAGAAGAGAACGACGACGAAGAAGACATATCCGAGAAAAGAAGACAGTGTCGACGCTACGACTCTTAGGTAGCGTTTGTTTCTGGAAATTGGGAATGTCTCTGTGAGACTGAGACTTAGTATTGTGTTTGGTTGACAGAGACTGGAACTAAAATTTTAATTTCAGTTCCTAGAATTTCAGTACATCCGGATAGTAGGGACCGGAGGACGGGGGACTGGGACTGAAACTTTTAAAAAAAAATTTATTCAAATACATTCTTTCAACATTAAAGTTTCAATTACTAACATTTGTTATTCCTTCATCAACTTAATTTAATCTCTATTTTTTAGTCTCTATCTGCTAATAAATTTTAAATCAAACACAATAACAAACTTAATTTAGTCTCAGTCTCTTAATCTCAATCTTTCAATATCAGTTTCTTTTCCAAATACCGCCTTTAAGAAGACAAAGAAAAAGATGAAGATGAATACACAAGCATAGAAAGGATGAAGGAAGGAAGAATGGAAGGAGACATGCAATACATGCGTTTTCACTTAGAATGATTGTAGTTAATTTGATTAGATTTTGTTAAAGATAAAACAAGTGTACATATAAGACCGTGAAAATAAATTAATGAAAGCATATATAAAGGTAGATTTTTTGAATTAATAGGAAGAGATGTAAACGGTTGAGGAGTGAGGAGGGACAATCTGCCATCTGCCAATCCCTTTGACTTGAGTGACAGAAATTCAATTTATGTACTATCCAAGTAGCAAGTATCTATCATTATTTTTTCTTCCTCACCAAATCTTTTACTACAACTAAAGTCACTATCACTCCATAGTTGTCTTCTACTTCCCAAAATTTCTGCTTTCTTCACATGCCATCACTCTTTCTTCCTTACCCTTATTACCCTTCAATGCACTCCCAAAATTCCAAACCTTTCTTCTTCTTCTTCCAATGGAAACACCAATCCTCATGCCTTTCCTCCTCCTTCTTCTTCTTCTTTTTTTCATCCCTTCCTTCTCAGTTTCTACCTTCACTCCCATTGATAACTACCTTATCAACTGTGGCTCACACACCAATGCTTCACTCTTCAACAGACCCTTCATTGCTGAAGAACAAGGTTCCACCTTTCTCTCTTCACAAAACTCTATCTCACTCAAACTCCAAAACCCACCTCCAAATTTGCCTCTTTTGTACCACACAGCAAGAGTCTTCACCACCAATGCAAGGTACAGCTTCATCATGAAGAGAAACGGCACCAACTTTGTGCGTTTCCATTTCTACCCTTTTAAAGCTCCGAGCTTTGACCTCAACCATGCTAAATTCAGTGTCCTTGTTAATGGGGTCTCACTTTTAAGGTATTTCCAGCCAGTTAATAATAGTGTCATGGTTAAAGAGTTTATCTTGAAGATAGAATCAGAATTTCTTGAAATTTCGTTTAGGCCTGTTGCTAGTGGTGGTAGTAACTCAGGTTTTGGATTTGTGAATGGCTTAGAGGTTTTCTCTGCTCCTGAAGATTTGGTTACAGATTATGGAGCTAGGTTTGTTGGTCCTTCTGGGGTGGAAGAGTTCAAGAACCTTTCATCTCAGGTTTTAGAAACTGTTCATAGGATCAATGTTGGTGGTTTGAAAATAACACCATTCAATGATACCCTTTGGAGGACATGGATTCCTGATGAGGGTTTTCTTGTTTTCAAGGATGCAGCTAAGTCTGCATTTACCACTCACACACCGAATTACCAGAAGGGAGGGGCAACACCAGAGATTGCCCCTGATAATGTTTACATGACTGCTCAGCAGATGAATAGGGAGAACTCGAGTTTAGCTTCGAGGTTCAACATAACTTGGAATTTTTCTGTGGATACTGCTGGTGTTCCTCACCTTGTGAGGTTGCATTTCTGTGATATAGTTAGTCCTGCACTTAGTTTGCTCTACTTTGATGTGTATATCAATGGCTACACTGCAATTAAGGATCTTGATTTGTCGTCCGTTACATTCCACACGCTTGCTTCTCCATACTATGTGGATTTCATCACTGATTCGGATGATTCCGGTGTTATTCAAATAAGTGTAGGTCCTTCTGATCTTAGCAGTTCTATAAGGATGAATGCCATATTGAATGGGGCAGAGATTCTGAAGATGGTCAATGTTATTGATTCCGGTGCTGCTCATCGGAAGAAAAGATTGTGGGTGTGGATTGCTTCAGTTGCTGGAGGAATTGTTGTCTTGTGTTTAGTTGCATCTGCTTTTCTACTTGCTTTTAGATGCAGGAAGAAGAAACTGAAGCGAGGGGCCGTGGAAAGCGTTGGATGGACACCTTTAAGAATGTTTGGAGGGAGTTCCAATAGTAGAATGTCTGAACCTGGCTCTAATGGATACATTGGCTTGAAGATCCCCTTTGCAGATATACAACTTGCGACGAATGATTTCGATAGAAGTTTCGTTATAGGGTCTGGTGGGTTTGGTATGGTTTACAAAGGAGTGCTTAGAGACAATGTTAAGGTTGCTGTTAAGAGAGGCATGCCAGGGTCAAGACAGGGCCTTCCGGAATTTCATACCGAGATAACTGTTTTGTCCAAAATTCGCCATCACCACCTCGTTTCGCTGGTTGGTTTTTGCGAAGAGAATTCGGAGATGATACTTGTCTATGAGTATGTTGAGAAAGGTCCACTGAAAAGGCATTTATATGGCTCGTCCGGCTTGCCGCCTCTCTCGTGGAAGCAGCGGCTTGAGATATGCATTGGTGCTGCTAGAGGACTCCACTATCTTCACACCGGTTTCGCTCAAGGAATCATCCACCGCGACATCAAATCGACCAACATTTTGCTTGATGAAAACTATGTGGCCAAGGTTGCTGACTTTGGCCTTTCAAGATCTGGACCTTGTATCAATGAAACACATGTGAGCACTGGTG
>JASCZI010000046.1:160327-173556 GCA_036250425.1 Stylosanthes scabra
GGTGAAGAGGAAGAAGTTCCTGCTCATTGAAGACAATAATTGAAGAAATGCACCTTTTCTATGTTGCAGCATATGGTTATCTAGATTAATAGTTACGGTATGTAATGATGTTTTGTGGTGATCCAATTTAGGGATGCTATATTCTATATATTTTGCAAAAGTAATGGTAAGTATGCATATATTATTAGACATTAGTAAGAAAAAAAGTATGAAACTTGGGTAGTTTATTAGTTTTAAGTCATGGATATGTCAGTTATGATGCAATGTTTTGAGTCATGTATGGATAATGCAATGTTTAAAGTCATGGGGATATACCTATTAAAATTGGGAAGTTTATTATTTTTAATCTTCACTCAAGTTGTCTCTGAATTCTCCAATGAAATTTGATATAATAAAGAGTTTGATTAATTCAGAATATTCCATTTTCCAAAAAAAACCAATGAAAAGTAGACTATGAAATGTGATGTGGAAATGAAAATCTGGTTAAAAAATACAATTAGCAACTAGCCTCAACGAAACTGACATCAAATTCTTAATCACAGAAAACTCAAGCAAGAAGTAGTTTAAAATTCTTATACTATATAGGTCTTGCATAAGTGTAGATATATAACAACCACTTTATATCAAGGTTAACATTAGCACAATTAGCCTATAATTAAAGAATTGATATATATAGTAATCTTACACAGAAGGCTTATGTTTTGGATATCGACAAGCTTTCTTTCATTATGGATCCAATTAATTAAATATATAATCAGCTATCAGAAATAAAAAAAACAGGGTGTGATGATTTGGGATATTCATTATTTTCATTTTAGACCTTTGTGCATTAGAAAAATTCAAACTAGCTACTCAGTTTAGGATTTCTTGATGAGATCAACCTAAATGACAGATATAAGTAACCATTTTTGGTAAAGGACTTTATGTGAATTGATTAGTTTCCCTTGTGGATATCTAATGCATCTGAAGCTGATGCGGTATGTATCCCTCAAAATTTCAAGAAAGGACTCTTGGTTAGGGGCTCAAGAAGATGACATTTTTTTTTAGTTGGTGTGATTAAAAAGTAATGCACATTACCTAACCTAGCTATTTGACAGCAGGGTGCCATGTTTTCGGATAATGATAATTGATTAGAAGCAGGGGATGAAATTCTTAGTGATATGTGACATAAGCAATTAATGAACTTACTTTATACACAAAGGATCAGGTTTCAATCCCTCCAACAAGTCTCCCTTACATACTTCATCATATAATGCATTAGAACCTGATTAAGTGAATGGATAAATGATAATTTAAGCAACCAATTCTAAACATGGAAGACATAATTAGGGGTTTAAAAGAAGAATTCAAAAATTTATCCACCTACTAAATAAGGGAGATCGTTTGCTCCATCTCTCTTAATTAAAAAATTGCTTTGTCTCAGTGATCGTAGAAGAAGGCAATGCACATTAGAAAGCAATGCACATTACCAAGGAGTAAGTAGGGTGTGATGTTTTGGATAATGTTCATTTTCATTTTTGACCTATGTGCATTAGAAGAACTATGTGTTAAATATTGAATGATGAAATTCAAAGTAGCTACTAATATTAGGATTTCTGGAAGACGACATCATAAAGGAGATATATAAATTACTCTTCTTAAAACACTTTATGTCAATTAATTTGATGCATGGGTTGGAACCCTTGCTGATATGACACAATCAATTAATTAACTCATTTTATGCACAAAGGGTGAGGTTTCAATCACTCCAACAAGTATCGCTTACAATTTGATGGACATAAAATGTATCACAAACTTATGAACTTAATTAATGGAGAAATGATAATTTGAACAAGCAATTCCTAAACCTAAGTGCTAATTATTATATAAATAATAAATTGAGATTCTTAACTAGCTACTAAACAAGTACTTTTGTTTGCACCGTCTACCGTAATTTAGTAAGTGCTTTGTGACAGTGATCGGTTCCACCATCTATAAACCTCATCAGTCTACTTATCAGCCACTATCATATATTCTCAATGCTGTTATATGAGATGAAGACTAAAAATTGGGATTTCAATAAAATTTTCGAAATCGAATCAAAATGGAACTAAACTGTTACCAAGTTCGAGGTTATATGTGTATGAATATGCTCTTAAGGATTTTTAAAACAGCAGTTATGGAGCAGTTTTTTAGAAGCAGTGACAAAAAGCAGCCCGCGCAAATGCGCGAGTCAACAGCTAGTAATTTTAAAATGTTACGATATAAATAGAACGTTTTAAACGTTAGAAACATCTTAGAACTTACTCAAATGTTATGGACAAAAATAATATTTTGTTTTTTAATATTGTTTTATGTTTTATACATAATAGATGTTGATTAAAATTTGTTTTATAGATGTGAAAATTGAATCAAACTGGACTAGTCTAATCGGTCACGGCCCAAAATGAGTTATGACCGGCCCAAAGGAGAATTGTGTCCAAGCAAGCCTAACAAATCCAATTTCAAAGTAAATGACGAAATTACAAATGTTCTCAATGAACTCACTAATCTTAAAATATAAATAAGAGGAACTGCAATTAAAATTTTATTATTATTTGGACAATGACAAACATCTAACTATGCGGTTGAATCCTGCCAGTGACATATGAAGCATGATAAGTTTAAGAAAGGATACCGACTCCTGGATAACAAAGCTCACATATTCGAATACCTGTTCATGAAAACATTTTATTTAAAAGAAAGGGGTGACTAAACAATACGTCTATAATCGACATGAGACCATATAACCAATATCATCAAAAGTATTTTTTACTTAGAAAATAACAATAGCAATTTATAACTTATACAAATAAGCGAATTATTAAGGGAACCTCGTACAGAAATCAAATCAAATCACAAACACACTTGCGGCTACACCTCTATGGGTAGCCCTTTACTCTCGTGCGCCCGTACGGAATAACAGATCCAACGTGTGGCCTACGCGTTAGGCTATCAACGCCCCTGCTAGCTGAGGTATGAGCCAGATGCATCTAGGTTAATGTCCTAACCGCCGTTAATTACTATTTTCTAATACGAGCTTCCCAAACCAATTCAAAACATATATTTGAAAATATAGCAAATTATTGTATCTTTCAAATACATAGATTCTCAAGTCAACAATCAAATAGTATATTTTCAAACAAACCTTTTTGAATTGTATTTTCTAAATTATAAGAGATCTCAACAAATCTTTCCCATTTCAAAAGTAACACTTTTTCAAGAATTCTCAAACCAAATCAATACTTTCTCAAACAAATCATTTCCAATCAAACCTTTCAAATTGTTTGTCAATTTCAGCAATTACCAGTTTCAAAACATATAATTCCACAAATCATATATAGTCTCATGTGCAGATTAAAATATGAGTTTTCAAAATAATAATCAAATATCAAATTCTAATAAATCAATTTTGAAAATCAGATTAATCCCTCAAGACAATTTCATAGATATAGTTCAAATATTATATCAGACATAATCAAAACAATTATAGACGTAAAGCCAACTCACAACTGGTCCCAAGGGACCGAAGACATCATCCGAAATCAGAGGTTGAAAACCAAGTGGTTGAGGATGGTTGAAGGTAACACCACAAGGAAGGCGACTACAGTTTGTTTTTCGGCAAACTAAACGTAACTAAATCAGCAATAGTGGCCTCTTTCGAGCTCAGCGGCAACAGCCAAGGCAGCAACAATAGCCTCCACGCCTCAAACGACTGCAATAGCACAAGCTTTTGCAGCTACAGGGAGGCAAAGGACTAACGACGGCGGCATCTTTGAACAGCATCAACTGTGGCGGTGGCACATCTCTCTCCCCTTCTTTCTTTCCGTCAGACCAGCGGCAGTGACGACAGCAACATTAGCAGGTGGCCTTCATCACTGCCGTCAACTCATTCCTCTCCTCTTCTAGTCATTGGTCTCCCTCTCTCTCTTCGAGTATATATCGACGACGACGACAACTCCTTTTGCCGCTGCGATCTCCTCCTCCTCCATCTCTCTGTTTCTTTCTCTTCCTTTCCTTTATTCTCTTTTATTTCTTTGCGTCTTGTGGATGAGTGAGAATGGGAGTAAGGCTAAGGTTGGGGAAAAGAAGGAAAATATCTATTTATATAAACCCCCACTATTCATTTATTTACTTATTTTATTATTTTTATTATTGGTTATTACGTTCTTCCCTCCTTTATGAAATTCGGCGGTCCCCGAATTTCAAGCAAGTCAATCACAATGTCTTCGTTTCAAGAAGGACATACAATGTTTAAAATCTTGTACATGACTCAAAAACTATAACCCAATTTGATACAACTAATCACACATGAGGATATGAGTACAAATTAATTTTTTCTAACTACAACCATGTGGAGAAACCAAAATACCATCGAATCCAACAGTAATGTGTTTAAACCAGAAATTATATTAACTCTTGGATAGAAACTATAATGTTCTCCTTCGTCTCCCCTTTGAAAAAAAATTTCCATTGGCATATCTTGTTAGTTTAGTAATAAGATTATCTTAATGTGGTAAAATTGAGAGATAACTATGTTTTTAATCATAAAGATTTAGGGTCAAAATTAAATTAATCACAATCCTTTTTTTATTGTCAAAATAGTCCCTAAGGTATCATTTATATTTAAAATCATCTTATTGGACAAAATTACCCTTCACCACAATATTTTTTTATATCACATAGCTTGTTTTAATATTTTTTTAAAATTATATTTTAACCCCTACAAATATACATATTTGTAATATTACCCTTCTTTCTCTCTTCTTCCACCTCCACCTCCACCTCCTCTCTCTTTGCATCCACTCCCTATTCATCCACTCTTTATTTTTCTATTATCCCCCTTCCCGCTCCAAACCATCGACGATACAACGTAGCCAAAGAACTTAGAGAGTCGAAACAAAGCAAATAACACTGTTGCTCGGCTCTGCACTCTAATTTAATATTTCTAATAAGATTCACCAGAGTATAAAGACCTCGAGAAGAAACCATGACCCAAATGAAAATTGTTTTGGAGTTTAAGAAAGTTAAAAGCTTTATTTTTTGGGACACATAAAGTTGAAAGCTTTTTCAAAAAGCCCAAAACAAGAGAGTAAATAATAAAAAAAAGGAGCCTCTACACAAGATGGGCAAAGAAGGAATTACTAGATATAAATCGATTTCTCCCACAAACTCACACCCTCCACCATCTCTTTTTCAGACCAGCGGCGGCAGCGAACACCAACAGCAGTGGTGACGACGACTCTCTCTTCCTCTTCGACGGCGGCGAGCTCGGACGACAAAGGCACGTCACCTTCTTGCTTATTCGCGCCCTTCCCCTTCTCTCTCTTCTGTTCACCGTGTCGGCTCCCTTTCCCCCTGTTCTCTATTGCGACAGCGACGGCAGCACCCAGCCCCGCCGGGGCCGTCCTCATCTCCCTTGTAACTTGAGCTCATCCTCTTTGTTTTTCGTTCTTTCTTCATGTGCGTGAGTTGTGGGTAAAATTAGAGTTAGGGTTAGGGTTAGGGTTGAAATTTGGGGAAAAATTAGAAAAGAAGCATACCATAGTCAAAAGAAGGTTCTTTGGGCTATGAAACTGGTCCAGTCGCTCTCCTTAACAAAATAATAGATGCCTAATTAAAAAAATTGAACTAAATAGAAAAAAAACACTATGCAAGCTAAGGAAATAAATTCAAGTAATAACTCATAGAACTGCAAATTGAAAAGTGAAACGTATTACAAGAAGATGAAACTACTAGAATTTTCAGATTTCAGATAAGCAAGCTGAAAAGATGAACACAAGGAGACTAGGGGTAAGAGTGAGATTCTAGAAAATTTGAGGGCAAAATATTAATAAAAAATAAGGACAAAATGGTAAAACGAATGATTTTAAACATAAATGATACCTTAAGGACCATTTTGATAATAAAAAAAGAGTTATGACCAATTTGATTTTGACCTTATACCTTTATGATTAAAAACATAGTTATCCCTAAAATTGAGCAAATAATATAAATGCATGATTTATATACTAATAATAATTATATGCAAATGGTATCATTTCTTCACCAAAATCAAATGCTACCAACAAACACAAGTTTAATTAGCATTGCCCCTTAAAGAACAATAGAGAGTAAAAGAAAACTAACATAAATAGAAATGAAAGGAGCAAATGCAATTGACAAACTGTTGAAATAAATTATCTCATCTCAACAAGAGCAATTCGGCATCATCAAACAGTAAGCAAAAGAATCGGTAGAGGAAATAACAAAACTAACAAATTAAATGTAGAACAAACATGAGTCAGTGCATATATTACCAAAACATTCATTACAGCCATTGATGTCCTCCAACTATAACTATTGATGACTTGAGTATGAAAATCTCAATTTAGCAAGTTTGAAACACAATTTCTTTATAAGTCCCACTTAATTGATGGTAAAGTGAAATGCACCC
This sequence comes from Stylosanthes scabra, assembly GCA_036250425.1. NCBI lineage: Eukaryota > Viridiplantae > Streptophyta > Magnoliopsida > Fabales > Fabaceae > Stylosanthes > Stylosanthes scabra. The sequence goes on from JASCZI010000046.1 coordinate 166,782, forward strand.
AAAAATGTCAAGCAAAATAACATACAATTATCAATTCAAAGCAACCCATGGCATCCTTTGAAACCAATTGAATCTATCTTAAATAGTCAAATGTTGAATACGTGTATATAGAATATGTTCTTTCTCCCTTTATTTTCTTTGAAATCTCGTATGATGTATGTGAAATTATATATTTATTTATATGGTGATAAAATATCATGAATAAAACATCATATAATTTTCAGTTTTCACTGAACAAAACAAATATCAACCCGTACATACTTACAGATCAAAGTAGATATTTTGAGTTCCCTCCTCTTAGACAAAACAAGAAACCTGACAAACCCAACAATAAGTCACTGAACCAGTTATACTCCACAAAAATTTATGCCATGTACCCTCTTGGAACTTTATCTTACATCTTAATATATGAGTACTCATAAACTAATAAACCAAGGGCGAGAAAAATAGCAAGATAACTTATGAAACATGGTTCGTACAGTAATAATAATTAATTTAAAACCTTTAGAAATTCATAAACATCTAAGAGTGAGTTCAAGTCTATAAAATGAGATAAAATACAGAGAAGTAGAGAAATAGGGATCGAGTTGAGAGATAAAGAGATCGGGAGAAACAGAATTGTGTTAAAGATCACAAAGGTAATAACTTATGTCTATCTAAGGTGAAAGGAAAAAACTTATATACCGAAACTTCTAGAAAGAGAAACTAAATAACTATTACTAGTTGGACAATTAACTAGCACACTTTAACTTAAGCAAGACAGTTGACTACTAGCTGACATTCTTAAGTGGAAGCTTCTAATCTACTAATAACAATTAGTCTACCAATGTGATATATCCCTAATATTTTAAGTTAGTGCAACGAATAAAATAATAACTAGTATAATGGCCGAGCGTTGCTCGAAAAATAAATATATAAATAAATTGAGTAGTATTTAATATATGTATTTTTTGTGTTTCTGAAACAATTTTTATATGTCTTTATTCAATATCTAAAGGAAATAAAAACCTGTAAATTAAAACTTGTTTATTCTATGGTCTGGTAAATGTAAAATGTTTACTCAAAGTGCAAGGTAATCATGAAAATTATTGGCACATAAAATGACTTTGGACATGGGCCGTTGAACTGCATAAAAATGAAAACAAAAACGATGGAATGATGGAATGAAAAACCTTTACATTATGAGAGGTCTAATTTATCTTCTTAATATTTAAATAATAAAAGTTTTATTTTTTTATACTTTAAATATAACATTTTATTGAAACTTTTTACTCTTTATGAAGATATTAAAAAAATATATATTCTTTAAATATTATGAGAATAATTAAGAGAAGAAATAAATTATAAATTGAAACAAATAATTATTGAGTTTAATTTTGATGGACTGTGTATCACATTCATTTTTTGGATAATTAATCATGAGAACAATGAAAAATAAGTTATTTTTAATACACAATCATTCAATCACATCCATTTTTTAGATAATTAAATCTTTAATCATTAGATCAATAATAAAAAAAAATGTTATTTTTAGTAATGTGATGTTATGTAATTAAATGCACATAAAAGACAGTACATAAAAATAAATTCATAGTTATAAATATGTTTAAAGTATACATTAAATATATTACCAGGCACTACAAACTTTTCTGTCAAATACTAAAAAATTGACCAAAAAATTATTTATTTATTTATTTATTTAAAATTGAAATATGAAGTCTACATAAGAGCAAAACTCGATAATTAATATATTTTTTTTTTAAATTTCTTTTGTTATACCAAAGGAAATCTTGATTAATTCATGACATCTTTCAACGGAGCAATATATGTTAGACACACATTATAAGGGTGAAGAATATGGATCTATATCTCACAGCAGCAATTACACTAATCCATGCTGCGGAAAACTACAAATTAATCCGTCATAAAATTATTATGTTTTCCAATTAACTTCTAACCTTTGAATTTCAAATTTCAATTTTTTTTTGTTATAAAAAATAAAACAAAAACAGCTGTGACATCAATACCGCTCTCTCCCTCATCTCCATGCCTTGATCGCTCACCATCATCCGCAACTTCCGCCTCTTCCCTCTTCATCCTCCTCTGCAAACAATCTATCCCCACCTACCACACATGATTATTGGCCTGGACAAGCTCATCCATCCCAGAACACACGTTTGTCGGAATAACACTGGAAAACATATTCCTGGCCAGAATCAGCCTCTGAAGCTGCTTGCACTCCATGAGCTTCGCGTGGCAAGTGGCCGGAGAACAAATTCTCAAAAAAATAAAGGTTTTCAAGGTGGTGAAGTGTGCAATGCGACAGAGGAAATGGACCGCAGAGGTTGTTCTACTGGAAGTAAAGGCTATGCATGAAATGTGGTGGAGTTGAAGAACTGCACCGAAACAGACGCTCTCACCAACTTCACGTTCACCCTATGGTCCCGTGGCTCATAAATCATCTGCAAATAACTTGGTGCGTGCTTGCTGTTGATACATCAAAAATGGATAATGGAGACAGAAGTAAACGTATTTATTTTCTAGCACCTGTTGCACCATAACAGAAAAGTGAATCCTTCCTCCTTTGCACACCTGCTTCCATTAGTTCTGTTAGAAACGAAGAGATAGAATGGAGAAAGGTTTTGTATATTGAAATTGTGTAAATACAGATTACAATGTACAACTATTTATATGTTTGGTGCGCTCATGAAAAACATCATTGTGCGCAATCTGAATAGCACTTTGATTGTCACAGAAAAGATCTGTCGGTGAGGACTGAAAAAACCCCATGTCCTCGAGAAGCCAACGGATGGAAACAACTTCAGCAGATGTGTCAGCAAAAGCACGATACTCAGCTTCAGTACTCGAACGAGCCGTAAACGTTTGCTTCTTGGCACGCCAGGAGATAAGCGAGTCACCAAGGAACAAACAGTAACCAGTAGTTGAGCGATGGTCAGTAGGATCACCAGCCCAATCAACATCAGAATATGCCTGAAGGAGCAAAGAGGAGTGGGCAGAAAAATGGAGTCCATGGAACATAGTACCTTTGATGTAACGGAGAATACGAAGAACAGCAGCATAATGAGTGGTGCGAGGAGCTGATAGAAACTGGCTAACAACATGAACAGAATAAGCAATATCTGGCCGTGTAACAGTCAAATAGACCAATCCACCAACTAACTATCTATAAAGAGTAGGGTTGTCCAGGGCAGTGCCATCCATAGGAGTAAAACGGGCATTAGGCTCAATAGCAGTGTTTTCTGTACGGCTATCTGTGATACCAGCACGAGCAATAACATCAGAAGCATACTTTGCCTGAGACAGATAAATTTCTTCATTAGAGGAAACAACTTCAAGACCAAGAAAGTAGTTGAGAGGTCCGACATCTTTCATCTCAAAATGTTGGTTAAGAGAGGTTTTCAGTTCAGCAATACCAAGGACATCATCACCAGTGATGATCATGTCATCAACGTAGAGTAGAAGAAGAACAACACCTCGAGCACTTTTACGAACAAAAAGAGCATTTTCATGTGGACCACAGACATAGCCAAGGTTGCACATAGTGGTGCTAAACTTTTCAAACCATTCCCGATGATCATGTCATCAACGTAGAGTAGAAGAAGAAGTAAAATAACAGGAACAACAGTATCAGAGTAGAATTTGACGAAACAGAGGGCAAAAATAGAAAGATCTCACCAAAAAACCTTAGGAAGGGTCTGATTATGTGCCACGTCAACAGCACACGTCAGCAGAGCCACTGCCACGTGTCAGCACCGGATAGAACGAAGCAGAACACGTCAGCTGCCTGGTCAACGCACGGGTCAATGCAGGAGAAGTCGGGTCGTGTTCGGGTCTGGAACCAGTGCGGATCAGTCAGCAGGCTGAGGAGTCTGGTCCGTTGATCTTGAACGAAATCAACTGCCAGATTACGTCTGGAATAAGGGTGGGTCAGAACACGGGTCGAGTCCGGGCCGGGTGGAGGCGCGGGTCGCGTGTTTCTTTTGCCGGGTCGTTGATCTGCAGCCGTTGATCTTCCTACAGATCTGACGGTCCAGAACGCATCTGGAAGGAGGAGATGCCAATCGGAGACAGCCGAGTTCCAGCGGCGCGTGGGTAGGATTCCGGCGACGGCGATGGCGGCGATGTGCTCGGAACGGATCGAGGATTGTGAATATGTGGTGAAGGACGGAAGAAAACGTCAAAAAGGGAACCGAAAAAGGGGAAAAACACAGCTGGGGAAGAAAAAAAAAAGGTTTACACATTACCAAGAATGATTAGGTCTCATCTGATCAAAGGAAAAGGAAAGAACCAAAAGCTCTGATACCATGTTAGAAACGGAGAGATAGAATGGAGAAAGGTTTTGTATATTGGAATTGTGTAAATACAGATTACAACGTACAACTATTTATAGGTAAAGAAAATTCTAATGGAACCTATCATAACAACTTAACAACTTATTTAAATTCAAAATACAAATATCTTAACAAGTTCAAAGGTCCTGAAGATTTGAAAAGAAAGACATAGCATAATAGATTGGAACGATTAAGCAGAATAGACTCAATAATTCGTGAAAAGAAACAAAGACAATATTGTAGCAACACACAGAACAAGGTAGAAAAGGTCGGAGACCGAGAGAAAGAACGCTTCAAGTCTTCAACAGAGTGTCGATGAGGAAGGACACCTAGTATGTTTTCTTATTTATATATAACTAAGAACTAACTCATATCTGAATTTAATTTGTATCGAACCAACCATCCAAAATCTCTGTGTAGCTGTGGAAAACTGAGAGCATGACAGAGCGATAAATTAGGGAGAGTGGCTACCACCTATTGAGTCATCATGTACTCACCATCACAACCGACTTGAAACGAGTTACCACAGGAAGAGCACCAAGTTCAAACATAGCTACCAAAATTTTATGCCCCGCCAATTCAAAAGCTATGTGAGAAAAATTATATACATGACACGTCATGCTTCAGGGAACCAAAAATTTTTTCCCACCGTAGTAGATGCTTGAAAGGCTGACAACACATGCTTCATAAAGAAGTAGATGCCCATCAATAAATGAATAGATGATAATAATAATAATAATAATAATAATAATAATAATAATAATAATAATAATAATAACAATAATGAAAAACAACATAGTAATATTAGGCGCGTGCTACGGTACAGCTGATTTATAGATTTACACTATTTATGATGTGACATTGACGTCACTGGAGTTTAGCCAAGGAAATGGAACCGTTGATGGTAGCAGCCGGCTCCTAGCTGGGATTGGACTGTGCAAACCCAAATATGCTTAATGAAGAAGTAGATGCCTAGCAATAAATGAATAGATAATAATAATAATAATAATAATAATAATAATAATAATAATAATAATAATAATAATAATAATAATAATAATAATAATAATAATGGAAAATAACATAGTATATTAGGCGCATGCTACGGTACAAATGTTGATTTATAGATTTACACTATTTATGATGTGACATTGACGTTAGTGGAGTTCAGCCAAGGAAATAGAGCCGTTGATGATAGCAACCGGCTCCTAGCTGGGATTGGACTATGTAAACCCGAACATGCTTCATGAAAAAGTAGATGCCCAGCAATAAATAATAATAATAATAATAATAATAATAATAATAATAATAATAATAATAATAATAATAATAATGGAAAACAACATAGTAATATTAGGCGCGTGCTACGGTATAGACGCTGATTTATAGATTTACACTATTTATGATATGACATTGACGTTAGTGGAGTTTAGCCAAGGAAATAGAGCCGTTGATGGTAGCAACCGGCTCCTAGCTGAGATTGTACTGTGCAAACCCAAATGTGCTGGGTGTGTGTGGCGGACTTGGAAGAAATGAAGATCAATTAAGTGAGCATGGTCACAATGAGCATTGTAAGGGTGCAGCCCTATAATGAAAACACAAATATAAAAAAAATTTTGTTTACCAAAACAAAAAAAAAACATTAAAATTGTTTTACATAAAGGATATGAAAAAAATTAAGAAATTAAAAAATTATGGCAAAACCTAATAAACAAATCTAAAAAATGTTACATATAGATAGAGTAGAATGTGAATTCAATATTATCACATGTATGAAAAATATTGCTAATATTACTTATCTATAATTAAAATGTTTTTACCTTAATTTTTTTGAAAAGAATAAATAGGAATATATTATTTTTTATCCCAAATTTTTCTTAAACTTATGAAAATATTGTAATATAAAATATTTTGCAATTGGCTTTACTAATTCATGAAAAACAATTAAATACATACAAGTATGTTCAATTATTGTTATTTTATGCACTAAAATATTTCTTAAATTGAAAAAAAAATATATATATACTTGCAATCGTGTAAGTTGTATAAAACACATTTAGAACATTCTGGATAGTTTGTTAGTTTGATTAATTTTTTTTAAATGCTAAACACAATTATGTTTTAACTATTATTATTTTTTGTGTTAAATGGGTAAACCACCAAAATTGCCCTCGAATTTGTAAAACGCTGACAAAAACACCCATGAATTCTCAAAATGACAAATGTGCCCTCCAATTTTATTAAAACGTGTCAATTGTGCCCCACCGTTAAAGAACTAAAAAAACGTTACATGATCATTCTGACGTGGCTAACGGGACTTCCTACGTGTCAATGAGGATTACTTAACGCTGTTTAACTGTATATTTTCCCCAAATGTAAACCAGGGAACCCTAATTTCCCAATTCTTTCCAATTATTCCCAAA
>JASCZI010000047.1:0-58359 GCA_036250425.1 Stylosanthes scabra
GCCTTGTTTCCATGTAATATTCTCATTTCTCACCCTGTAAAATGCCACTCGTTACACATTAATAATTCAGCTGATGAGTAACTTCTTTATGATTTTTTTTTTTTTTATCTTATCTATGTAGGACTTATGCAAGAGAAATCATACATATATATATGATGATTTGGTAGATACCAAAATATGGCTATTATTCTTCTCTCATCTCCCTCACTCTTTTTTTTTTTTAATTTTTAAGTAAAGTATGGTTTATGTCCCTAACGTTTGTGAAAAATTTTAAAAATATTCATAACGTTTGATTTGATTCAATTTTACCTTTAACGTTTTCTATTGGTTTCTATTTTACCCCTAATTGTTGTACACTCAATATTTTCAATTTGTCATCGATTAGGGGTAAAATTGAAAATATTAAGGATAAAATTGAATCAAATTAAACGTTAAGGATATTTTTTAAAATTTTCGCAAAAGTTAAGAATATACAAATCATACTTTACCCTTAAACTTTTTAATTATAATATAATAGAAAAAATGTTCCTTTTGTATGTGTATCTCTCTTTTGTTTTTTGTTGACTTGTTTATACATATCTCTAATTATTCATTTGTTTCTCTAAGAAGATCTCAATTTAAGCTACTTCTACTCTTTTATAAAGGGTTTAACAATCTATGAATTTAAAAGAAACAAGTATTTACATTTAAGTTCACACCTTAATTAATTGTTGTCATAGTGTCATACATTAGTGCTCATTTTCAAAATTAAGTTAGATGTTTCTTTTATAAATTTAAAGACATTAGTTAAGAAGATAAAAGTGGGGTTTTTTTTTTAATTTTTCAATGGATAATACATACAAATTTTAATAAATTCAGAATCAATTTAGACTCTTAATTCAAACATTTTATTTAATTTGCAGTATTCTAAAAAAAATATCTTTAGAACACGACTCTTTTCCTATTAAAGAAAAGATACAGAGAGATTAAAGCTTGAGATGTTGCCACACACCAACTTTATGATAAAGCCTTTGTACGTGCAAAGTTAATTTATTAATAAACTACCATTATCAAAAGAAATGCATTAACCTTTTCAGACCTCAAATATTGTTATTGTACATCAAAAAATACAATAATACATTACACAATGAATAACTAAGTACCATAACCATGTAATTTTGGATTGCCTAAATATGTACCAAAACTACATTATTTCTTTCACCCTAATAACAGTACCATAGTCTTTCCAAATTTTTCCTTAAAAAGAATATAACTCAATATGGTACACACAAAGTCACAGGTATGACTTAATGATGCTCCATAATCACCTAATTATACATTTCTAGTTTTACAATAATGCAACATGATTATTGAACCATAGGCTTAATTGGATCAACATCTGCAACCTTTGATGTCTTGGATTTCTTGGTACCTGTTGGCTCAACACCTAACCATTTTTTGATGAGTTCGAAGACTCTCTCATTTCGCAGTAATTCGCGGTGAGCGGCGGTTACTCCCACCCTTGCAATGGCTTCAAGTCCATCAGCCTAATCAAAACCAAACTAGTCAAATTAATGTATTGAAACCTTCATAAATAATTTTTATTAGCTTGTGAATTACACAACAATTAGCATTAGTCATATCCAATGTGTAAATTTTCGCAAGCGACTCCTATCCCATACAGAAATTCTTGCATGCTTCTAAAACATACTCAAAGAACAAACATCTACAGGCATTCATTTCATTTATAATTTTTCACCTTTAACAGCTGAAAGACTATTAGAATGAATTGCATGCTCATTTAAACTTGCACTACAGTTGAGTGAACATGCAGAACGCCAAAAGAACAAAGAAATACCTTGGCTGATTCAGAAGGAACTGTTCCATCTCCATCCACGAAAGTATATTCCGGCTGAAAACATCGAGAAAGTTTATCATATATACATACTCACAAGTGCATGCACAGAAGGACAATGCAGAGCCAAAATAGCTAAGTTTGCACCATAGTCATTAGATCCCTTTGCTTATTAGTGGACATAAACTCCTGTTAGACAAACATGACCCAACAATGCAAGGGCACAGATACACCTCTCTAAAAATAACACGCTCCTTCCTAACTAAGAAGGAAAAAGAGCAGCCTGCCCTAGAATCATGGCCTCTATATTCTTAGAGAGCAGCCTCCAAGGAAGAAAAAGAAATAAAAAAAGGCACACACCATTTTCTAAGAGTTCATTGTTGCTTCGTTATTTCATCAATTAAGACTGAGCTTCTACTAAATAATATCACAGTTTTCGTTATGAACACTACTGACTTGTATGTTCTACATTGTGACATCTATTATTTATTCTAAAAAGAGATTTCATGTAAAGGATACGAGTGTTAATTTTAAGATCATCATAATTGCTCAAGGTTCTTGACTGAGATGTAAAACAGAATCAACGAAATACTTTATAGTGAAATAAGTCTTCATAATTTCATTAGTGACCTCCATCTTTGACATATAAGAGATCAAAATGGCTTACCATAGTGTGGCATATGTCAGTTAAGTCTTCTATCGGAGATTCTTCTGAACCATAACTGCATTAGACACAGATAAGTCAGGCAAAATCATTGTACAAAGTTCTGACCATTTGAGCAGTGCATATTGCACGTGAACTCTCACAAGATTGACACCTCTGTTTCAACTTTTAATCCTAAATATAAGTGACGATATTATCCTCTTACATTTGAGGATGAGATTATTCTTCTCATAAGGACCAAAATTATGATAAGAAGTTCTACCAGTAATATTTTATAAAGAAATAGGTGATTCTAAATGGTAAAGTTCATAATATAAAATCCTGATATTGGGGCATAATAAAGTTCAGATAAGAATTATAAACACCCCAATATCAAGTTTGTAAGAGATATAGGTTCCACCTATGACCTAACTTTCTCATCTCTCAACTTAAATTCATTTGTCTTGATTACAGGTAATAACAAAAATAAAAATACTCATTTTTTCATGAGCAATTAATTCACATACCAACAATCAAAAGGTGTATCTAATGCTGTCCCATAAATGTTATAGAAGCTGAACCCATCTGGCAGTTTAGCATTGTTTATTACTTTACGAGTTCCAGTAGCCCATTCGAAGATATCATGGTTAAAAGGCAGTGATATCGTCTTCCCATCATAACTTAGCTGCAAAGAATAATATTGATAAGTAACCGAGACAAGGAGAGAGAATGTGGGTAGTATCATTTTCTTACTAAACTAATTATCCTTTTCCTGGTGTTAAATATAAAATTCACACACTGTCATTTGCTTGGCCTTTTCTTGAGTTACAACCATTGTTGAGAACAGGACCAAATTAAACAGGCCAGTTGAGTGTTTCAACCTAAGATTGGTCTAAGCTCTTCTCAGTTATATCTACTAACCATAATTGGCCAAACATGATCGAAACTGTGCTTTCTTCACTTCCCTCTCACAATGATATTTCTATTTCCATTTATCCATTATTCCATTTCATGCTTGATAAACATTTACACCTTTACAGAGATGAGAGAAACTAAAACTGGGGGAGGAATATGATCTTAAAATTAAAGTAAATGGAAATCAAATGTGAAAATACTCGAGACTGCAACAAGTAAGCAACCATGAGGAGAAAAGTGCAGATTAGTACCTCATTGTGATTTATGAATCACTTAACAAAATCAAAGCTTAATAACAGCGAATTTATTTAACATTTGGAACTGTATATGCCCATTCGTCTTACATTCATCAATCTGAAGAAAAGTGCAGATTAGTACCTCATTGTTCTTCAGTGCTTCATCAAATAAAGATGCACATTGGACTGGTCCATAAGTTTCCAAACTGATGTTGCTTTCCCCATCCTCCTTGGTTTGCTTTCGCCAAACAAGAACTTCTGGTTGCTTTTTCCATTCATAATCCGGATTTGGCAACATCTCATATATTGATGGACACTCAACTAGCTAACATGATAAGAAAGTTCATCTCAAATGTTTGGAAAATTTTATAAATAGAGCATGAAAATTGTGACTGTTTTGCAGGTATAATTGGATAATTTTCTTAAAAAAAACTATCCTAACATTTAATTTAAAGAGACAAAGACTCTGACAGTACATATCACTTGAGAACAGGAATTTACCAATTGATGCATAGTCCACCTTGATACAAAAAAATAGCTTTCAAAGCCTTCTACAAACTCAAGTCCAGTTAATAAAGAATCATTGATGCATCCAGGGGCTCCTGTTCATGAGGAAGTCATAGTCATAGTGAGATACGGAAGGTTATGGAATCAAGAAAAGAGGAAAATAAGAGTATACAGGGAAAAGAATCCTAAACCCATCACAATTGTGACCTGGAGTATGTGAATTTTTACAACCAATTGCATTCTTTTGTCACTTGCATCATCACATTAATATATTTATACTAGAGCTCTTAAAAAAGTCATCAAAGAAAAAAGACATGTTATTCAAAGGAATCAAACAAAATGGCAGATGAACATGCTCTAGTACTTATTTCCATGCAATCTCGGGAAAATTTTATTAAAAAACCAAGGTCATGCCAAAGAACGTAATGAATTAAAAAGAAAAGCGAAGATTTGAAGCGAAAAGGCAAAATAATTTAGCCTTAGCATTATCACTTCATAAATTTGAAGAAATGCATTATTGTCAACAAATTATGTAACATGGACTACCATATGTACGACTGTCAAGAGGGGTGAGTTTCTGCCTAAATGAATGTCTATAGCATAATCAAAATATATGATAGCATAACCAAAAATATATGAAATATTAGAAGATGTGAATTCAGTTCCAGACATCAAAATACCCAATTAAGATTGCAATTTATTGTGTAGTATTAAGCAATAAGCAATAAGTACGACCTACTAGCAGGAGAAGGAGAACATATAAAAACAGAGGAATTACCTTGGAAAGGACAAGCCAAGCAAATCCACTTATTCACATATTTGAGAAAATCCTGCCAAAACAATGCAAAAACTCACTGGTCAATATTTTCAAACTACATGGCATAACTTTCTTATCTAATTATGCAATATATTGTAAAAATAGCATGAGTTTTGTAAGCGCACATCACGGTGAAGAGACAAGAAACACAAGATCATAATTCCTCCCATAGAATGTGAAATCAAGTTAACTTTCCTTCCACCAGAAGATTTGTAAGCAGTTTCCAACTTGGCTTTAAGGCCTTCCATCAGCAAGTCAATTCTGGCAACAACAAAAATAAGGCACATAGTTAATTCATTTAAACTCATTGGCTAACCAAATGTGTCAACGTAGTGATAGAGCCACAACGTAGCCCCACGCAAAACCAATATGGCAGCAAACACCAATTGGGATAGCAATCCTAACCCAATCATGCTACATGTAAATAGAAAATGAGTTACCAAATCAGTCACTCCGATAGACTACATATTGAAATACAAAATACACATTGAAAGTATGTAAAACAACATATGTATTTATACACAAATACATATGGATTGATTTGGTAGCTGACTTCAGTCTTCAGGTGTCCATATATACACAAAAAAGGGGATTAAAATCTCACCAAATAAATAAATTACTGGTTAAACTTGATATGATGCTAAACGGGGGCGAAGCGATTTACCTATTGCTTTGCCTGAAGTCATAACCATAACCAAACAATGTGGTTCCTTTCTTGTAGCCACAGCCAACAAGCATGTCAATCATGTCATGGAAATGATACACCTCTGTCAAATGTATACATTTCGTGAACTGCAACAAGCATTAGTTCATTACAATAACATCAGAAAATCAAATCATTCAATTATACTACCCAAAAAAATAACAACAAAAGGTAAAAGGATGCGTTGAACAGTTAATTATTGGTTAAATTACGCGAAGCGTTTCAGGTATAATCGGGAATCAGTTGTTAGTGTGTTTTAGCCGACGATCTTAATCATAAATATATTTTATCATTAAAATCAACTGCTAAAAACACATTCCCGTTTATACTGAAACGCTTCCTAAATTACTAATTTAAAAAACTACCAAGGATGGATCTAGGATATCAATTGCATAGAGGCCATGATCATCTTCAGGGACCACAATTTCAGATTTCTTGTCCAGTGATTCCGTGTAACCTGAAAAGTTGAAGTTCATCAAAACTCTGAGAGTTGGTTAGAGTTAGTTAGAGTTAGTTAGAGAACCAACCTGTGTCGGGGTTGTAAAGGGACCAGATCTTCTTGCGGAACTCCAAGTCAGCAAGGAAGAATCTGACCCAGACTCTGGTGGTGAAGCCAAAACCCTTGGGCTTGGAGTTGAGAATGGAGCCTCCCATGCCGGAGACGAGAAGAACGGGGTCGAGATCCGCCTTGTCGTCGACGGCGGAGGTGTTCCGGTCACCGAAACAGGGACAGAGAGTGATCGGCATGGGAATGGCTTCAGAACTCAAAGTGAAAATGAGAAATGGAAAATGGAGACAGCACCACCAACCAACAAAGGAAGCAGTGGTCACTGTTGTTCTACTTCAGTCTCTCGGATTCTATGCTACAACTACTTGTATTCTTTCTGCTCATAAAAACTATTTTAATTTCGTATACATAACCAATAATTTTTTAACCAACGGCAAAAAAAATAAATAAATAAAACAGTCAAAATTATTGTTTATATAACATCCACAATAGAAGTTATAAAATATATCTGAAACCTAAGCCAACTTTATATTTTATTAGAAACGGAACATTCGAAACTTAAAAACAGAACATTCAAAATATAAAAAAATAGAACATTCAAATTAAGTTGTTGGTTGATGTTGGCTGAATTTTTATTGGTTACCTGGTTGTTTCAAATAATAAAAAAATTTATTTATTATCAAAATATTTTTTTATTTTGTTTAATTAGACTTAATTAAATAAAATAAATGTATATCACGTTTTATTCATAAAAATTATGATATCTTTTTAATTTTTCATAAAATAATAATTATATTTCGGATTATTTAGAACAGATAAAATAATTTGAGTAATCTTAATTAGGAAAGATAACTTAATTTTCAAATTTACTGTTTAAAATTCATTTAAATTTAGAAATTTGATTGAATGTAAGTACAAATATATTTTTCTATGTCTCCTCTTTCTTCTACATTTTCCTTCCCTTTCACCTTCTTTCTTTTTTTTTTCCTTTTGGTCAAACACCCTTCTTTCTTTAACTTGACTCAAAGTTACAATAGCTATGCCAGATAATATTTTGGTATTGATTTATTGTGAGAAATTGGCCATTGACTATTATGCTGCTCAGAATTTAATTTTCCTGGTAAAATAATGCAATTAAAATCTAGATCATTTTGATATAGAAACTCAATATAGGAATTATTTTGGACTTTATTCTATTATTTTTGGATCATTTTCAAATAGACTCGGCCCAATTCCAGGTTCAATTATATATTTAAAATATAAATAATATTAGATGATAATAAAAATTAAGTCTAATAAATTAATAAAATTTAATTATTCATTTTAAAAGTTATTTTTTTACTTTTATTTATTTATTTTTCTCATTGCATTGCCACAATTTCATCTACCATCTTAATGCACTAGCCAACTGCTATACGTATAAAGCTTCCAATGATCTATTTCATTAGACTTTTAATGATATGTTTTTATTGGATTTTAGAAAATTTGTCTCATTAGGTTTCCTATATGTTCTCTTGATAGTCATACATTGGTGGATGGTGATTGGTTAGTTTTCGATTATTTTTATTTTTTTTATTGTTCGTGATATTTTTTAATTTAATAAATCAATTATTAATTTGCCATGAATTTAAACTTCATTTAAAATTACTGTATATATAAAGCAAATTTTAAATTCGCGATATTTACTTATGCATCCAAATTGGTTCCATTGTTTTCATCTGCTTAAGTTTGAGATTGTTAACATTAATTTTTGGCATGAAAGTCTTCTTATGTTATTCCTTTTTTAATCTGGATGTTTCTTTTTTCCAAAACGGATAAATATGGAATAAGTGCGTGTGTTCTACGACTTTTACGTGTAAATCATCATCCAATAATTTCTTCTCTTTTCCATAATAATCTATTCTTTTCTGGAGTCTAATTTTTCTCCATCGTCAGTGTCCTCGTTTTCTTTTATTAGCATAATAATAATAATAATAATAATAATAATAATAATAATAATAATAATAATAATAATAATAATAATAATAATAATAATAATAATGTGTCACTTACACATCGAGTTTTTATAATTGATGACTAAGATATTGTTACATAATAAATATATCGAATAATATGAATTTTATATTATGAAAAAAAGGTGTTTCTCTTGTGAAAATAAATTGAAACCAAGTAGGCAAGGCAAGTACGTACTATGTATATATATGTGTATCCTTTTGCCAAATATGTATATGTATTTAATGTATACGCACTATACATCGTACTCACTACTTAATCATCATCCAACAAATATTGTCACAATCAGAATTGCTAATAATAGATTGCATGACACCAGAGAAATGATGAAGTAGCTATGGTGATGAGTGATGACTAATAATGAAGATGACAAACGTGAAATGCCCCTAAGAAAAAAATATTACACGTACTATTTATTTATTTTTTTTTATAAATTTATACTTTTAGTATTCAAAATAATTTATTAAAATAAAAGGTTAATTTTTATAATAGTATAAAAAATAGTACAAATGTTATTTTTTGTTTAGAAAAATTCTAATTCAATTTAGTAAAAGTATATAATAAAATAAAATATTCAGCCACGTGCATATATATGGCTTACCTAACAATCTAACATTATAAAAAGATGTAGCAACGTGTGTTGTTATTATACACACTCCTGAAATTTCTCGTACAAATAATTAAATGTGCAAGAAAGCATCTAAAGGGGTATATTCTTTAGAAATTGATAATTGCAGAGTGGCACCAAGAGACATCATTGGTATATTCTCCTACCACGTCATTTTTCATAATTAATCAGTTAACAACAATTCTCGCTTAAGCAAGCGTCGATATTCAACTCCCACATGATACATGCATTAACACCTTAACGAGTGTCAACTCCTTTTTTGTTTCGTTTCTTTATGATATCAAGAATCTTTCTTTCGTGGATCATAACTCTCTTTTAAGGAAATCAATTTGGGTTGGTTTAGTGGTTAGCTCATTAGTTCGCTTAACTAAGTGTCGGGGTTTCGAAACCCGTCTTACGCATCCAGCAATTCATTGGCCAGCGACAAACCATTAAATGGATCTGGAGCTCAGATCCTCGGAAGATTAGTCCTAAACTTATCGGATTGAAACATTGGAAAACCAAAAAAATCTCTTTTAAGGATTTATTATTAGTTAGGAAGTTATTATATGCACTAAATAAAATTTGAACCCCCATATTTATTTAAGTCACTAACCAATTTAACTTAGCTCAAGTGTTAAACAGAGCTTCGAACTACAAAAGATAGCAATATTTGTTTTTGGTTTGTGGTTGGGCTATACATTTGTTGTTGAACATTTTTACGGCCCAAAAATGACAATGTTGAACAAAAACGGCTAATTTAAGAATGACCCAACTGTGACCAAAAACCCTAACAAGTTATAATGGGCCTTCCCATGAAGAAAAAAAATACTTACTACTCTCCGGTCACTGCCTCTGCCTTATCCGTTAGTTAGCTTTGTGAATTGAGAGGTGAGTGAGTGAGCGAGCGAGCGAGTGGCGCACTCTAACTGCCATGGAGGTTGTTATGCAGATGATGCAGCCTTTCTGCTCCACCGTTATAACCGCCAAAACTCAACAACAACAACCACCTCACCTTCTTCCACATAAAACCCCGTCTTCAACACGTTTTCCCTCTTTAACTTCCTCCGTCAGTCTCCGCCACCATCATTCTCGTAATTCCAAACCCGGTAAGCAGCTTCGTTTCTTTTTGCTTCCAAAATCAAAATGGAATTGATTGCTAATTATTTATTTTTGTGTTTGTGTTTGGGTTTAGGGTTGTATGCGGCGCAGGAGAATCAATTGAGCGTGGGAAATGAGGAGGATACCGATTCAACTGAATGGGCTCTCCAAGGTAACTTTATACTTTACTGTGCTTAATTTGAGGAGATTAGGGTGTATTTTCATTCATACATAGATTATTGGATGTTTTTCGTTTATGAGGATTTTGCAATCTAGAATATTATGGTTTCCATGACAATATGGCAATGGTACTGGGTTGTGGACTTCTTTCGATTCGAAGGTGGGTTTGGTATAGCTTTTTTATCAAGTGCTCGTGCTCTCAAAATGTGGATAATAGTAGCTTGGTTCTTGCTCGTGAAAAGTAAAATGACAAATTAACCTTAAATTTTAATAAAAAATCAATTTTACCCTCAATTAATTGAATTCAATTTTACATTTATACAAGACATACTAACAAAAGGTCATTCTAGTAATTTAATACTTCGAGAGCAATTATAGAATATATTTACCTGACGCTAGATGTGTGTTGTTTATTGAGAGCTAATTTTGAGTTATTTTACCAAAAGATCACGATTACTCTGTGACTCTTTGAGAGCAGCTTTTTAAGAGACCGAAGAGCTCAACAGCATTTTAAGAGCCACAACATTACCAAACCGAGCCTAATCTCTTCCACTTTAATGTGATCAGTTTTGTATAAGTGATTTTAATATGTGGATGAGTCAAATGAGAGGTGAGATTTTAAAATGTTTGGACTAGTTGTCACGATGTTGAGCTTAAGTCGGTATTGTGTTCAGATTTTTATTCCCTGAGGAAGGATGTTGAGCTTGCATCGCAACGTGTAGAAGAGATTAGAGGATCTTCTGGTCTGCAACTATTGGAGCAGGAGCTTGCAGACTTAGAGGAAAAGGCAGCTGATAGCTCCTTTTGGGACGATCGAGCCAAAGCTCAACAGACTCTTTCTACTTTGGCTGATGTCAAGGATAAGATAAACTTGCTCAATGAGTTTAAAACCCAGGTTAGATATTATTCTCTTAATTACTAATGTTTAGCTCTGAAAAATTTACACCATAATAGGAAGAATTGACCCCGGTTGATGGCTTTCAATGCAATGACTATAGGTTGAAGATGCAGAAACAATAGTTAAGCTGACCGAGGAAATGGAGTCCATTGATAGAGGGCTGCTTGAGGAGGCTGCGACTCTTATTAAAGAACTGAATAAATCGCTAGATCGATTTGAGCTGACTCAACTTCTTTCTGGTCCTTATGATAAAGAAGGTGCTGTTATCTCTATTACAGCTGGTGCTGGGGGCACTGATGCACAGGTAAATATCTATCTTTTCTTGTGCCTTTTTTTCCTACTTATTTTTCTGCTTGGAATTCAAGTACTTGGTGCTGATTCTGAGTATTCAGTTTCTATTTCTGTACAAAAATTATCATTTCCAGTGCAGGACTGGGCAGACATGCTTCTTAGGATGTACGTAAGATGGGGAGAGAAACAGAGATACAAGACCAAAGTGGTTGAGAAATCCCCTGGAGAAGAAGCTGGGATAAAATCTGCAACCATTGAAGTTGAAGGTCGTTATGCTTATGGGTATTTATCTGGGGAAAAAGGAACGCACCGCATTGTTCGGCAGTCTCCTTTTAATGCTAAAGGTCTTCGTCAGGTAACAGCCAACTTATCAATGTAGCTGAATTCCAGGTAGCAAAATAGTTGGTTGGTTTTAACATTGTTTACCTGGTTGTAACATCCATACAGACAAGCTTTTCTGGTGTTGAAGTCATGCCCCTTCTTCCAGAAGAATCATTGAATGTAGAAATTCCCGAGGAGGACCTTGAAATCAGCTTTTCAAGGGCAGGTGGAAAAGGAGGCCAAAATGTGAACAAGGTTGAAACTGCAGTCCGAATTACACACATCCCGACCGGAGTAACTGTTCGCTGCACAGGTTCTTTTTAACTGAAAATTTCTCTTTTTTTTTTTCATGATCTATTTGTGCTATCAGCTACTTCTAATCTGGATGAGATTCAGTTATTTTGTATTTTCAATTGCAAGTTTTAACTGATTGACCATTGTGCAGAGGAAAGATCTCAACTGGCAAATAAGGTAAAGGCTTTAAGCCGTTTGAAAGCAAAGTTGTTGGTGATAGCGGAAGAGCAACGTGCATCTGAAATTAGGCAGATTCGGGGTGATGCAGTAAAAGCTGAATGGGGACAACAAATACGAAACTATGTATTCCATCCGTATAAACTCGTAAAAGATGTAAGAACAGCGTATGAAACCTCTGATATCACCTCTGTTATGGATGGAGATTTGGACCCCTTCATCAAATCTTACCTGAAACACAAGTACAGTGTGGCACTGTCTGCAGGCGGAGTCAACTAATCACAGTTATGGAGTGTAATGTTTGGTGATTGTATTTGGGGGCCTTTGTACAACTGCCAAATTTATTTAATTGCAGATTTATATTGCATCAGTTCTTAATGTCAGTCTTGAAAATGAGTTGAACACTTGACGTATCAAAGTATAACACCTGCAAAACTTAATCTCATGCCTTTGTCAATGGCTTTTGCTGGTGATATATTTTGTTGAATATATATTTATAAAGTTCTCAACGCTTATATGAGTGATGATTTCATTATATCAGATTTTTAAATATGGTGTGGATTTAATTATTAGTGCATGGCCCCAACTTTAATAGCATTTAATGGTAGGGCATTCCTTCATAAGTGGGGGAAATAGAAGCTTCTATGTAAGTATGATTTTGCAAATTATGAACCAAATTTACACGTAGCCAGTAGCAAAAATCAAATTTATTAGTTGATACAAATAACTGAAGCACTTTCATAAACTTAACCATGGGCAATCATCACGATGCCTTCTTTTTTCCAAATAGTAAGCTCAAAGAGTATGTGCTTCCCTTCTCTGCTGCAGCTTCCACTCGATTTTTTCCAATCTACAATTCGTTTATATAAGCTTATCAATGTGTAACATTCATAGTAAACTAAGAATAATACGAAAACTAACAATGCATAATTTTGTAGAGATGGAAAATCACCTTGTCCATGACCCAATAACCAATGCTTGGCATGTACTGAACGAGATACATGACGGCGAGCACAGGCTGCAAGAGAGTTCAGTTGGAGGCATGTGTTGAGAAGAGGAGGAATATTCAAACAGAAACAAAAGACTTAAAGAACAGCTTTACGCCTTTACCTGATATGATATCCAAGCTTCGTTTAGGCCATGAGTTGCAGCAATAATAGTCAGCTCGACACACTTTTCTGCAGGTACACGTTTCTGCAAACAGAAATCCAGATAAAACAAACTTCAATTACTCAAATAATACCAAGAGCCAGAGTTGAAGTAGACAAAAGTAACATGACAACAAAGGGGAGAGGATACAGTAAAACTTCAGGTCAACATTTCATTATTTTAATAAAATTTAAAGTTTTATGTAGTTTTTGGTTTTGTTTTTTGTTCAGCATTCAGCAAACATGGGAACAGCAACCAATATGGTTATTATTAAAGTGTCCATGTAACATGTAACTGACTAATCTTGATTGACTAGCGTCAACAAACCTTGAATTATCACTCAGTGGATTGATAGATTCTAATGATACATGTACTACAAATATGGTGGGAACAAAATGCCGAAAAGAATAGATTTAAGTTTTCTTTCTCTCTCAACATACCACTAAAGAACGATTAATAAAGTACTAAACAAAGGGATGAGCAAAAGAATATATATACCTCAGATGGAACTCTTGATCCAGCATTATTTGATGTTGCTATTGGACCGGGACATACAACAGTTACCCTTATTCCTTTCTGAGAGAGCTGTCGCCATAAAAGAATTAAGAATTTTATCATCCACTTTTTCTTCTCTTTATGAGAAAAATTAAGAGTTTTATCATCCAGTAAGCTATCTACATACCTCAGAACGCAGAGAACTGAAGTACCCATTTAGAGCAAATTTAGAAGCAGAGTATACAGCCTGACCTGGCGCAGGTGTCTTCCCTGCAGCACTGCTCATCTGATATTAAACAGAAGAAGCTATTATCACTTTAATAAACAGGAAATGGGATTAAAATAAATATTGAATAAGCCATCTAAAATCAGGTCCATTGGTAACTAGTATTTCATAATTAGTAATTAGTAGAGAGAGAGAGTGTGTGTGTGTGTGTGTGTGTGTGTGTAAGTCATTAGCATAGCCAGAAGTTAGTGCACCCAAAATATAAAACAAATTCCTAATGTGTAAAGCTAAATAGCTAATTATTTATACTTATCATCTTTTGCATTTGCACAATTCTTGGTTAGTAAATCAATAAATCACAAATATCTTCCTGCAAGCTCCAATAATATATTTTCTAACCACACAATGTACCTTTACTGTCCAAGATCCATAACCAAAATAAGATATTAATCAGATTCATTCCCACATACCACTACAAAATGACCTCGCCCCCTCTTCAACATGAAAGGTGCCAAGAGCTTTGTGAGTGTTATTGTCCCAATAACATTGACATCAAATGTTGCCTGATCAAGAGAAACAGGATAATATAAAACCTCAGAATAATGCTTCCAATGGTTTAAAAATAAAACTAACATAACAGAGAAAACAAAATAGTTTCTTTCCTTGTAAAATAAAAACCTTTATTAAATAGTGGTAGGAGTAAGAATATAGGAGATACCTTGAGACCTTCCTCCGTTACATCTAAAGCTGACGATTTCTGCCAAAAATGCAAAACAAACATGAAGTTGAAAAATACCTTCAATTGGACAAGCATATGATGAAAGAAGGTTTTTAAAATTTGATAAGGCTAGGGGAAATCCATAAACTCTCACAAAAAGGAATCATACTAGAATGTAACCAAATGCGAGCAATTCATGTCATTTTCTCAATTCTGGTGTTGAGTTGATTTCAATAAAGGGAGTTGCTACATGTGAAGTGTAAACTGATTTGCAAAAAACCCATAAAAAATATACCAATCATGTATAGGTCTTTGTTTCCATATGAAATTTAAGCATTACAAATAATATCATCCACTCACTTACAGGGCGCTCAAAAGCTGCATTATGGATCATATAATCAACACCTGAACCGGGAAAAAAGGATTCTGCTTTCTCAACAGCCTTCCTAAGAGATTCCTCTCCAGATGCTAAATCCAGTGGCAAAATCTTGACTTCACCAGGTGCATGTTTACCTGGTGGTATTCAATTAACTTAAGAGTTTATAGTAGCTCATGGCATTAGCCTATATCAATGTTGCGCATACACATAAGATGAATCCATCGTACCTTTCAGCTGTGTCCTTACCCGCTCTAGTTCAGCTTCATTCCTTGCAGAGATGATTAGCTTGGCCCCCAAACTTGCAAGTTGGTTAGCCAAAATCTCACCTATATACACACCACCAAAGAAAGAATACCAATCATAAATGAGGAAAAAGATTCAGGCAATTAAAAATGGTAACAAAGCGATCTTTCTATTGTGCAACATGTAATAAAAAAGATACTTTAAGCTCAACGAACACATTCGGCCAAAAAAAAAAAGAAAAAAAGAATTAGATCCGAAAAACTGGTCCCGTAGCTTTAAGCCACTGCATTTTATATATCAGTTCAAAAGCAAAAGTGAACTAAGTTGGAAACCGCAACCGAATGAGGCAATACAAAATTGGATTTTATCAAGCAGCATCCATTAAAATCATACAAGGTTATTTACATATATTTCATTTTTCACTTATAATGCATGTTCAGAGTGTATTTGAATTCAAATGGCAAATAAACCACAAAATTTATGTGCATTTATGCAGTCTAATTATCACTTAAAGGAGATTCTTGGGCAAATTTAAGTCTACTAATAGTCTAATACTATGAAGCAATCAATCATATATGAAAAAATGAAAGAAATTGAAGACAAATTTATAGGCTTATAGGTACCAATTCCACGGCTAGCACCAGTGAGCCAAACAACCTATTTGAGAAAACAAGAAAGAAAATAGAATTATTAAATGAGAGTGAAAATATGAAACGGAAAGAGAATTAGGTCGAGTGAGTGTGAGAGAGAAGCACCTTGTCTTCGATTTCTTCTCGTTTAGGGTGCTTCTTAGACATCAGAGTGAAATCGCCTAACAATTGGAGAAACAAGAATGGAATAAGAAACGGAAATAGATAGAGAGATGATAAAGGAGGTTAAAGTAAGTACCATAAGCGGTGGCGAATCTGAATAGGAACAATACGATCAAGCTGAGGAAAGGGAAGAGGAAGAGTAGCGCCACCACCATCTTCTTCTGCGAGTAAGTGGTATACTGCTTGCTATTGCAGCTGCTGATGATAGTTTTAGTCTCTACGCCTCCAACCGAATCTGTTACTGTTAAAGAATCTAGTTATGACCATTTTAACCACACATAAAAAAATATATATATATGCTTAATCAACCTAAGAAATACATTTATAAACATTGGTTTATATATTTTTAGGTAAAGACTCCTTTACGTAAAGTTGTAATTTTAAGACCATCCTATTATATTTTAACCAGATATATTAAATTATTTAATAATTTTTATCAAGCAACTTCATATGAAGTTGACTGCACCTAAATATTTATTATATTTTTATAATAAAATTTGAGTAGATATACAAAAGTTCACAGTAAATGAACAAAAAATACACACGGAATGTCTATATTTTGACTAATATTTTTGGATTTCTCACGATATCTACACCTAACAAACTGAAAACAATTTTGTCGTGAATCTAAGCTCGAAGAACACTACGGAATCAATGCTCTCCTAACCAATAGCAAACTAACGCCTCTTCTCCTTCCTTCCTTTCTTAACCCTCAATGTGGTTAACAGCGTAGTTATGGCCGTCGACAAGGCGATTCAAGTGCAGCGGCGCCTGCTTGGCCATGACTGGGCAGAGGCGAAGGAAATATCTGCCCCTTATTGCCACTCCAACCTCCTTGTACGACTCTGTCTCCGTCTGTATATTCTTATTCGCGTTGTCATCGGCGCGGTTGATGGTTGTGCAACGCTTCACAGATTTGTGTCCTCGTCAGTTTCCATCATATTTTATCTTTGTCGTTGTTCTCTTTTTTCTTACTTTTCTATCCATTTTGACGGCGGCGATAACTTCTCCTTAGCTCGCCTTCTTCTTCTTATCCTATCTTATCTTTTTGACTTGTATCTTTATTGCTTTTAATTGTTGTTATTGTTGTGTTGATGAGGATTGCGGTTGGTGGTGATTTAGGGTTAGGCGACGACGATGATCATAGTGGTGGTGAGGTACGGTGGTTGTAATTAGTGGTAGTGGTGGTGGTGGTGACAATAGATGATTTTGGATAATAACTCATATTCTGTTTGGAAGATAAATTTTTTTAGTTTCAGATGATAATTTTTTTAGTTTCGGATGATAATATGTAATTGACGGGATCTCAATGCCTTGCTCGTTTTGGGCTTGACGTTGAATAAGTGTGTTTTTTTTAAGAGAAGGAATAAGTTTGCAGCTTAGACGGGTGGGGAGCACGTCTCCCATAAGAAGCTGCATCACTGAAGACCTGGGATCGAGTCCCAGTATGAGCTTCAACATTAAAAAGAGTTTGTGTGGGACTGTGGGTGTGTGTATTGTGTAAGGTGTGACCATTTCACAAATATGTAAAGAAAAAAAAAAAAAAAAGAAGGAATAAGTTTTACAGTTTCAAAACTTGGATAAGCTGGGCTGAGAATGGAAGAGGCCCAAAATTGAAAGGCTAATAGATTGGGCCTATCATTGAGCGTGGCCCAACTTAACGCAAAAGAGCACATTACCATATCAGTATTCAGCATCCATTTTCAGCTAAGCGAGCAACTGACAAGTGAGAAGAGAGAAGGGAGAAGAAGCAAACAAGGGTTTTAGGTTTTTTCGTTCTCGATCGATTTTGCAATGGCGGCGAGGAGAATAGCTGGTTTGCCTCTCATGAAGTACCTCAGAGTTCAGGTTAACACCCTGCCCAACCACGCTTCTCCTTCGAGGCTAGCACCCACCGTGTTGCTCCGCCGCTTCTCCGAGGAACTTAGGGGTTCCTTTCTCGACAAGTCCGAGGTCACCGATCGCGTCATCTCATGCGTCAAAAACTTCCAGAAAGTAGATCCTTCCAAGGTATTTTTCCATTTCCCCTTCTCATTTCTCGTTCCTGAATCGATGAATCTGATTCTCTCTCTGCAAATGCCGAATCTGTTATGTTTCGATATATAGTAAGGGTTAGTTATGGTAGTTACCGGATTTAAGAATTGAGCTTTTGTTTTAGGTCTCTGATTAGTACTAATTGATAGATAATACAATGTTAGGGGAGCAAAAGTGAATTTTTTAAATTTAGAGAATATTGTTAAATCTATGATAGTAATTTCGATGGCTTATTTTTTCAGTTGCTATTTTCAAGATGTTTATTATTTTTTCCTTTAAATCCATATCCAGGTTCCAGACTTGCAGTTTTTCTTGTGATTTTATCAAGAACATGCTCTTCTGTAAATTAGAAGACAAGATTAACATCCAAACATCCCATTTTCTCCTAACGGTGTGTTTGGCTCTGTTAAAAATGGGGTGAAATTTTTTTGGTCAAGCTCACTTGTAAATTGTTCTGTTTGGTTGGTGGTTAAAATAAGGTGTACATTTTTATAGATGACTTCCATTACTGATTTTCTATATCGAACTCATCCTTGAAAATTTAAATAGACAATGTTTGATTGATTCTTATTGGTGGGGCATGAATGGGAACATGATAGTAACTAGTAAGACAGGGTGACCTTGATTCCCCCCTTTTTTTTACATCTAACCAAACATGTACCCTGAAAGTTAAAATGTAGTAGTTATAGTGCTTATGTGTTAAGCCCGGGAGATTAGCATATGGAAGAGAAGGGGGTATCTTTTGCCTAGGCTTAAACAAATGTGTCATATTCTAGGATTATTCTATGCTTTCTAATATACGTATCGATGGGTTTACTTGTAGTTATAGATATTCGTTTATCAAAATAAATGATAGGTTATGTGCTAAGCTTTTTTATTGAAATATTACCAAAAAAAAACCTTGGTTGCTTTGTTTGATTTCCCACTTAGCAGGATAAAAACGAGTTGTTTTTGCTGTTCCTGTTGTTCTTCCTGATTAAAGGGGTGACCATGTTTGTTGCATGGTTTATGCACATGGGATGATGGTTTTTTTCTTTTCGATTGTTGTGAGGGCATCTCTGCATCTAATTCTCTTTTGCACTTTCTCTTCCCTTGTAATGAAATTCAATTTCTAACAAAGAAAAAGCTCCTTGATTTCCTTTTATTGGTTCTCGAAATTTCCATTACTATTGTTAAAATACATGTGTGGACTTGTTTACTTCACAATTTCAATTTGGCCAATGCCATGCCTGATATCTCTTGCAAGTGTGACTAGATAGGAAAGTGTTAGTACCTTTTGATAGTTTTACTGTCATTCAATAAAATTAAACTAGGTGAATCCAAAAATTGAATTGTTCATTGAAACAAATCACAGCTTTTGCAAGGCTCTCCAAATGCAAGAAGAGGGTCTGTTCTCTCCATCATGGGCAAAATTTTTTTCTCTAATCTAATTTCAGCTTTATGTTGTTCTTTTTGTCATTAGTATGTAACCTATACCTTTTCCACATTTGCCAGGTCACTCCAAGTGCTCATTTCCAAAATGATCTTGGATTGGATAGTTTGGATGCAGTCGAGATCGTGATGGCACTCGAGGAAGAGTTTGGGTTTGAAATTCCCGATAATGAAGCTGACAAGATCAACTCAATCAATCTTGCAGTTGACTACATTGCATCTCATCCTCAGGCAAAGTAGAGCATTCTAGACGGCTGGTGTATAATTTTTCTTTTGTTTATCATGTAGTAGTGTAGAACCATCAAACTTAAAGATGTTTTTCTTAATCTCCTTGTTTGCTTCTAAAATGCAACTTAACTTGCGTCCCCTATAAAATCCCATAAGATTATTAGCTGGGATTTGCCAGCTTGAGTGCTACTTTGCTTTTGGTAGAATTGGCTTCTAAAACTACACTACATTTTTCCCCCAATATTCATGTCAATAAAAATTTGTGTTAGATTTCTGATTATAAAGCAATATCTTGAGTTGCCTTACTCCGCTGATCCAATGCATATTGCTATTCTATTTTGCTTTGTTTTACATTACAGTGTTACACAATGGATGTTACTTGAATTGGTGCCGTGTTAAGTGTTAACTGTTAAGGAAGGCCTGCCCTTTTTGACATTAGAATCCTAACTACCAGTTAATGTATTGTGGCATGCCACTTGGATTTTTAGCCGATTCCGTAGATTAAGTGACATATTTGCCTATGGTGGTATTAAGTATTTAACATAGAAGCAAGGAGGGCCTAAATATATCCCGAAGTTGCCAATATTTGCAGCTTGCAAAGGGTATGACTATCACTTAAAGAGTCAAGAGCTCTGCCCTATAATTTGGATTGGAGTTGTATGAAAATACTATTAACTTTTTTAACCAATTAATCAAATAATTTCGCATAATTAGTCTTAAATTATGGATGACAATTTCACCTGCCCTAAATGGGCACTGATCACCCCGCCCAATTACCCGCCCCATATACATATACCTAATATCAAGATGTGAAGTTGAAATCGGTACAAATTCTCTCATTCTGTATATCTGACATTTTTAGTCTTTAGAAAGCTTAACCACTTAATCAAATATATTTAGCAATATTTTTTAAAATATTAGTTCAAAAATCCAAAGTTATGATAATCTTAATATTTGCCACCAACCGGGACTATTGAAGAATTGAGAATGAAATAGGAAAATGATAATTACTTTATTAGTAATTTTTTCTATTGACTAAGTCAAGTGAAGGAAGGACTAAGCCACACCCACACAACAAGTTTTAGTGGACTTTGGAGTTGACTGACATTTATCAATTATCTTCATCATTGAACATTCTAAATGCGCCACCTTCTTGGAAAGGACCTTATTAACCCTTTTCTTTCTTTGCCTTCTTGTCTGGTTTGATGACTTTAATTTCATGAAGCACAAGGTCTCGTAGACTTTGACTCATAAATTCATTTACATCACACATATAAATATAATCCAAATATATATATGACATAGAAAAATATAATAGAAATTATATCATTGGATACAGCTACGCCTAAATTGGCCTTCTATTGGACTAAAATTTTAACTCTAGTCATGCTTTTTCAAGGTATCAACATCGTGTTCCTTTTCACAAGTAAGGAAACCAAAAGCATAAAGCAAACATAAGTAAATAAAAATAAAAAGAATTCTCAAAGCTTATTTTGTATTAGCTTTTTTTGTTAAAGTTCTAATAACCATGGTACTATGCTAGTGGACCATAGTATGCTGATGGCATATGAGTAATTAAAATGGCATGGGAGGGCTAAGAAGTAAAAGGGTCCTCTATAAGTAGCTCAAGTCTGCAACTTGAACTTGGCACTACCCAATATGGCTAATCACAATGCATTGACTAAGTTAAAGATGCTTGCTCTATTTTGCTTTGTGCTGATGCGTGTTTCTGTTTCTGTTTCTGAAATCATTTTTGAAGAGCGCTTTGATGGTTAGTATTTTTAGTATTTCAGTGTTTATCTGCCTGTTGGTTGATTTTGGTTAGTTAGTCATAACTGAAAGTTAGTTACTTTGTAATAATTGGTTATATTATTAACTATTATTTTTTTACTATTACCTAACTCTATGACTAGTGTTGTAATAATGCTCATACAATAAACTTTACTTTCTCAACTTTGCTCCTATCTATCTATAATGTTTCAATAATTATATACCATGTTTGGATTTTTGAAGCAATCATAAAATTTACAAACTAAGACTAATAAGAAGTCAAGTACCAAGAGTCAAAACAAATGTGTGTTGGATTGGAAATTCAGCTTATAGTTTTGCAGGGTGGTGTTGGTTTTTTTGACATTGATTTTGGATTTTTTCTTAGACGGATGGAAAAGTCGCTGGGTGACATCGGATTGGAAAAAAGGCGAAGGGAAAGCCGGTTCGTTCAAGCACACGGCCGGACAATGGGCCGGAGACCCAGATGACAAAGGTACTTGTTAGTTGTTACCAAGGTTCAGAGAACCGGATCGGTCACTGAATCGGTGGAGTGATTGGTTCAAAGATTTAAAGGTTCGACCGGGATCGAACCGTGATCGAACCGTTTACTTAAATATATAATAAAATAAATTAAAATCATTATAAAATTATTTAAAATATAATATTATTAATTTTTAATTTAAAAACGCTTAAAAACCGATCCGGTTTGACCGGTTCATAGTTTTTGACCGATCTGTTGCCAATCGGTTTTTACATGTGAATCGGACCGGACATAAGATCGGTTCCCGGTCGAACCTGCCGGTCCGTTCCGGTTTTCAGAACAGTGGTTGTTACTGCGACTTTCAGTTATTGGCAGTTAAGTTATTTACCATAAAATATCCATGAAAATAGTGACTCACCTAGTCTTAGTCTATTTAAGTTTGAGGCTATGACCAAGTTTTGTAGATATTTCTTTTCAATCTAATAAAATAAGTTGTTTTTAGCTTGTTTTTGTGAGTATTATTGATTATGGTATTGGTGATGAAAAACTAAATGAATGAATTCACTTTCATAGGTATTCAAACATCTCATGATGCCAAACACTTTGCCATCTCTGCAAAGATACCAGAATTCACCAACAAGAACAGAACATTGGTCCTCCAATACTCTATAAAATTTGAACAAGATATCGAGTGTGGTGGCGGTTACATAAAGCTCCTCTCTGGTTTTGTCAATCAGAAGAAGTTCGGCGGCGATACTCCATATAGGTGTGTGTTGCTGATCCCACATTCATCACTTTATCTGCAATTTGAATAATGACATTTGGAAGCCTAAGTTGTGGATGGATATATCTTTCTTTTGTCTTCTTTATCTGAATTTTCGACAAAAATGGAAGTTATACTGACAGAATCTCTCTACAGCTTAATGTTTGGACCAGATTTATGTGGAACAGACACAAAGAAGCTCCATGTCATACTCTCATATCAGGGTCAAAACTATCCAATCAAGAAGGACCTGCAATGTGAAACTGACAAGTTAACTCACTTCTACACATTCATTCTTAGGCCGGATGCGTCGTACAGCGTCTTGGTTGATAATAGAGAGAGAGATTCAGGAAGCATGTACACAGATTGGGACATTCTTCCGCCGCGGAAACTCAGGGATACCAAGGCAAAAAAGGTTTGATATTGAGCTGTTTTACTTTGCAATAGTCAGTTTCTAAACAATGGTTTATTAGCTTAACATGTGATGCTTTTAATTTTTATTTCTTGTGATCTAGCAAAGATTCTGTACTATTTTATTTCGACATTAAAATGTCTTCTGATTCGCAGCCTAAAGACTGGGACGAAAGGGAATACATTGAAGACCCTGATGATGTCAAACCTGAGGTATCTAAAAGTTCTTAATTTTCATTAGTGATTATAAAGAAGGGGTGGTGCTTTTGGTGCTTGAGATTATCACAAACTTATTTATTTGCTCTTCTGGTGTTGCAGGGATATGATTCAATCCCAGCCGAAATTCCTGATCCGGATGCTAAAGAGGTTAGTTAATAGTTGCATCCTCAGTTTGCCATTTTGTTTTCTATTCTCATTTTCCTCCATTTTATCTTAGTTTCTTTCTTCACTGGTTTTCAGCATTTGGTTTTTCAAAAGACTGTGATGATGAGATCAATGAAAAAATAGTTTGAAGCAAAAAAAAAAAAAAAATTAAATATTTCTCATACTTTTTCTTCTGTTTGATTAGCCTGAAAACTGGGATGAAGAGGAAGATGGCATCTGGAGGCCACCGAAGATACCGAATCCGGCATACAAAGGACCATGGAAAAGAAAGGTTTGTGGGCAGCAAGCATTAGGCCTTTTTTTTTCTGTGTTGTCTTTCCTTTTTCACTCTTAGCCAATATGTCTTAGATTCAACCTTCCTGTTAAACAGAAAATCAAGAACCCTAACTACCAAGGGGAGTGGAAAACACCATGGATAGATAATCCAGGTATGTTCAAATGTGTCCTTAGGTTCTTTGTCAACTTTTAGTGTACATTACAAACTCTCTTGCATACAATGGAGTGCTTAAGTTTCATTCTTTTTTCTCTGTATTAGAGTTTGAAGATGATCCTGATCTTTATGTGCTTAAGCCTATCAAGTATGTCGGCATCGAAGTTTGGCAGGTATAGTGAATGTAAACTTTCAAAGTTGGTGATGGCTTCTTGGATTATGCTGCAAACATTTTTTTGGCCAAAATTGGTGACAACAGTTAATGAAGTAAACTGAATATTATTGTGTTTCAGGTGAAAGGTGGTTCAGTTTTCGACAATGTTTTGATTTGCGATGATCCTGATTATGCAAGACAAGTTGTTGATGAAGTTTTTTCCAACAGAGAGGTGAGTTTTTCTCTTCGATTCGCATTTGATTTAGCTCGAAATCAAACTAGTATAACTAGAAGAGAAAAGATACATAAGGCTTTCAAATTTCAATATGCAATCATAATGAAGTTGCTACTATGGAGTTATATGTGATGTGCTTCAAATTATGTTGATCTTGTTGAAATTGAGTGTACTTGATTCTCCTTTAACATGAACTTTGTTTTTTGGCTTATCAGATTGAGAAGGAGGCTTTTGAGGAAGCAGAAAAAGTGAGAAAAGCCAGAGAGGAAGAGGTACATAGACATATATACACCTTTTGAGTTCCATCATCTGTTTTCGGAGACATTCAAGTTTCTTTTCAAGGATGTTAAAACTTTTCTTTGTGCAGGAGGCTCAAAGAGCAAGAGAAGATGGCGAGAGGCGCAGGCGAGAGAGGGGTCATGATCGACGACACCGGGACAGATATAGAGACAAATACAGAAGGGTTTGTATCTTTGCCTGAATTGGCTTCAATTTTTTACTCTTCTCTTGTTTAATGAATCTTGTTTGGATGCTGATTTTCTGTTGCATGTTTCAACATTTCTTCTTACGCTGAATTGTTCTTTTTCGATGTGCAGCATCGCCGATATGACTACGATCATGTAAGTAGCATAGTTTCCAGCAATTCTTCTTTCTAATGCTAAATACTAAATAGATTCAATGGAACAGAGAGTGTCATTTTTATGATCATCCTCAACATTTGTTCACTATAATTTAGAACCTTAAACATAATTTGTATAATACAAAGTTTTCATATCATAGCATTAATGAAAAGAATTAAGTGGAGGAAAAACCTATCATGTCTATTAAGTTACTGAAAAATATGTTAACTTTGATGTGCAGGATGAGCTCTAAGGCAATAAAGTATCTGCATTTTCCTATCTCGGTGACAAGAACTCGCTGACTAAGAAAAGTGATCTTCTTCTTCCTATTTTATCCACAAGAATCTCTGAGTCGATTCCACGAGTTTAATTTCTATGCAATGTCAATGTGATGTTATAAATCGTTATCATACGAATGTACTATATATATGTATTGTTCACCTCCAGTTCATTTCTTGGGGAAATTCATAGAAATAACAATTGCTTTTTTGCCACATATAGTTGTCATCCATGTATAACAATCCAAGTTGCCATTGATACAAAACTTTTTGCAAGACTATGCCTATGTTCATGAGTTTTCAAACCATTGTTGCCTTTCTTCGTATTAAGGCTGCGTTTGGAAGAGAGACTGAGACTGTGAGATTGAGTTTATTTATTGTGTTTGGTTTAAATTTATTAAGAGATAGATACGGAAAGGTAGAGATTGAATTAAGTCAATAGAGAAAAAATAAGATTAATATTGAAAACTTTAATGTTATGTGAGGGTATTTGAGTAAAAAAAAAAGTTATTAAAATTTCAGTCTCAGTCCCCAGTCTCTCAATCCCTCCTAACTGGAGATACTGAAAATACTGGAATATTGAGCACTGAGATTGAAATTTTAGTTCTTGTTCCTATCCAACAAATTAAGTCCCAATCTCCCAATCTCAGTCCAAGAGTGTTAGTTATACCGACTTTTTTTTTGGTGTAGAACAACAGTGACATACTTTAGCTTCGTTTAATTTCTATAATCATAATTCGAATAAGAAACAATAAATGATTCAGTTAAACAAATCACAGAGAGAATGAACCATTAAATTACTCGTTTATCATTGTCTTCTCGAGCAACCATGGAATCTGATAGTTGTCAATAATTAAACATGGCATTGTCAAAACTCAAAATTTAATTGGGAAAGTTCTAAGATCATTGTTTCAATCTTACAGGGAAATCACATGAATACTTTTCTCAAAGTTATCAATATGCTATTAAAGGTGTTCTAAAATGTTACAACCTAAGATACCATTCTTTGCTAATGTCCTCAAATAATCCCTTCCAGTGTTAAAAAAGCCAAACTAATCATCTTCTCCGCACACCAGCATTTGCTCCACGCTGTACTGCAGATCCTGGCTGCTGCTGTCCCGGAGCACCACCTTGCCCACCCGCTTGTTCCTCAGCCATATTCATTGCTTGTGTAACGGCATTCATTACAATGAGTCCAAGAGGGATCAAGTACATCCACTGGCATTAAGACAGGTTCCAGATGAAAAGTTCAATTCACAAATGTCATAAATTTGTTTTAGATCTGCAACTAGAAGATCAAAGCTAATATGTATATTGTATACTCAGTTACTCACATATTTAGCCCAGAAGGACCTCTCTACTGGCTTTACAAGTTCACCTTCTCCCTCTTCCCCACCAAGCAAGTCTTCAGAAAATATTGGAGTTCTGCAGAAGCCAACAAATATTAATTGAATGAAGAAAGAAGGTATCCCAGTAAAAACTTGTCAAGAGAATGATGCAACAGCTACTTCATGTATGGTGTTAACATGCTAAACTGCGGAAGGTATACTCCCCATACTTTCCTAGTTCTCAATCATAACATATACCTCGGTGCTTGTTCACTGTTCTTCAAAATAGTGTGAGACTTGAAAGACCACCTTGCAGGCTAAAGCCAAAAAATTAAAGTCATGTATAAGTTATTAAGTATAAAAGTGAAGCAATTGACAAGAAAACATTAGTCCGCACAAAATAATGAAATAGAATTGAAGCAATTAGTGCTAGAGTTTTTCTGAAATCTGGTTACTCTAGGGAACCAGGACAAGTTGTGGCATAACAGGTTATAAAATCAACGGCAATATGATTATGGAGTCTTCAGGTAGACTAACTCAAGTGCAATTGTCAAAACCATAACTGTCTTACACGCTTCAATTGCCGGGGATAAGGGCAAGCCCCTGGGGCACCATAATTGACAGCCAAGATGTTGACACCTTCCTGTTATACATATACATTTTAAAAAGGACCAGAGTGAGACTTAATAAAATTACTATTGTTACTATAAGAAATAAATACAATGAGAAATCAGCAAGGAAAGCCATAAAAAGCCCACTTCTGCACTAACTAAACTTCTGAAGTTGGCAAAATCTACTTTTTGAAACTCCACTGTATCGCTAGAAAAACTAAAGCTATTGAACAGTTGAAAATACATTCAGGTATGACTTCCATATTACTCTTTCCAATAAAAAAAAATATAAAATTATAAAAAAGAATGAAACAGAATTTGTTATATAAGATTAGCTTTCATGTTTCGACTTGTCATTTCACAATCTTTCCATTTAACTTCTAGAGAGTTTAAGGCCATTAAGTCAATCTTTCAACTGACTTGATAATATGCAAGAGAAGTTCTTTCAGTGTCAAAATTTGAGTTGAACAGAGGAAAATTTATCTTCACACCAGTATCAGGACATGAATGTAGCATAAATAGCGCATTCAATGATAATAGATAAGACAATTACCGTATGTATTACAAAATGCTCTTCCAATCCCTCCCCAGGAAGACAGCGCTGGATTCAGCATGGTGAAAATGTTAGTTCTATTTGGAGACAACATTCACCCAAATACCAAATAAGAGAGACACAA
Organism: Stylosanthes scabra; assembly: GCA_036250425.1. NCBI lineage: Eukaryota > Viridiplantae > Streptophyta > Magnoliopsida > Fabales > Fabaceae > Stylosanthes > Stylosanthes scabra. The sequence continues at coordinate 27,903 of JASCZI010000047.1, forward strand.
CTACCAAATTAATGACCAATGAAGTGGTAGCTTAAAAAAGACTGAAGTTGTTGGAAACACATCCTTACGATAGAAAATACTACCACAATATGTAAAGAGGAGAAAGGGATTATACTTCATTTAACATCTAATAATAAGTGTGGAAGAAAATAAATAATGATCATAACAGAATTACTAACCATCATAACATAAAACCACCATACCATGATAGAAAAAGGACTTCATAACCAATGAACTAAAATATTATGCATGTTAAACAGTAAGGGCCACCATGCTTGAGTGAAATCTACCTCAATTTTTAGAAGGCAAAATTTACTATATATATATACACAAGAACTTGATTCATACTTACAGCTTTCACTGAAGAAATAATATAATCCCTGCCTGGAGGGCTCAAAACATTGGATGGAAGTCTTATCCTATAGAAATCATCTGCTTGCAACAGCTCCTGCAATAATGAGAAGAGTGTCAAGCCTTTTATAAAATGCTAATATTCCAATATATACTCACGAAAGCAAGCTAGTAAGTTACTTGAAATTTCTTCCTCTCCTCTTCCGTCAATGGATTCCGCGAAAACCTCAGCTTCGTCAGTGTCTGTCACAAATTTAATGAAAACTTCTTTCAAGTCCAACAAAGCATGGCTTTGAACATAGCATGTGCACTAAAAACTTAGAACATAACATCGAATCATTATCCTAAAAACCTTTGTCAGATTAGGCATCCAAAAAGAGTAATTTCCATACTACACTAATTCATTCATAGATTATATACCCTTAGTTTGAACTATAACTAGTAGTCTACGCTGGCAAGCTAATCAACACACTCAATAAAGGATCCCATCCATTGATAACATGAGTAATAAGAAATTGCGCGTTTACATTAGCAAACATTAGGATCAAAATTCAAAAGCCTAATTATGTGTTGAGATTAATTGAAAGATGTATAGAAAAACAAAAAGAGCTTCGGAATAAGAGAGATTATGGTGTAACCTGGCCGCCGTGACTCCAAGTCTTGAGGCGAGCAGAGAAGTTGCCGGCGTCGGAGAAATCGGAGTCGCCGAAGGCGTGGTGGAGGGAGAACTGGATCTTGGAATCGGAAGAGGAAGATTCGGTGAACCTCTTGCGAGGAGCGGTGGTGGAAGGGGAGGGAAAGTGAGGATCGGAGCGCGGCGGTTGCTGGTTTGCGCCTTCGAGGCCGAATTCATCATCGTCGAGGAGAAGCTCGTCGGATTGGAAAGCGAAGCAAAGGGAGAGAGTGAGAGAGAGAATGAGTAAGCGAAGCAAAGCCATTGGTATTGTCTTCTCTTACTCCAAGCTCAAGAGTGAACAGATCGTGGGCTAATTTGTCAAATCTCTTTTATTTGGGATAGGAGGATTGAGGAACAAAATAGTAAATCCACCCTGCCTTCCTTAATTTGCATAAGTATACATTAATCTAGTTAAATACTTAAATACTTTAGGAAATGGATCAATTGTTACTGAGAAATCGGTGTTTTTGTATTTCTAATTATTGATTTTAATTTATTTTAATTATAAAATATATATAATTAAGATCAATAGCTAAAAATATAGAAATACCAAATTATCGAGTATACATGATCCGCTTTCAATACATTATTATTTGAGATTGTGTAAAAGTTATTTCACTAATTCATTTAAGTAAGTATCAAGAGTTCAAATCAAGTCTTGTACATGCAATAATCTATATTCGCGGCGCATTAGTATTTAACGGCGCCAATTTGATTTTTTTTCATAAATATTTTTGTCTTCTTAGTAGTAACGAAATTGCAAATCAAATTTATCTTAATCTAATTCTATATTAATTTTAATATCATAGTCAAAAAAATTTTAGTTTTGAGAATTGAAAATGTAAATAAGGAAAAGAATTATTTTCTTGGGAGAATTATATTCTCAAGAAGTTCCAAACACACTTTTAATCATGTGGATTTGGAGATCAAATTTTTTGAAAAAATAATTTTTTTTGTGTGGCTGATTTTTCATGAGGCTATACCTAGTGTTCCTTTTCGTGCTATTTGATATTATGCTTCATCGAATTTTTGCCCTCGATGCAACAATGTTACTGAAACATTGCTGCATCGCTTTCGAGACTGTCCCAATCTAAGAGTATTTAGTGCAGATTTGGTTTTAATTTTATGCTTTTTTTCAGTCCTATAAATCTCTAATCTTAACTAAATGATAATATTCAACCTTTGACAGATTTAGCGTTATCTGAAAAATGAAATTTTCAATCTAAAAAGTTCTTAGTTAGATTCTCAGGTTCAACTTCTCATCAAGATTTTGCTATGATTTTTACAAAGCTTTTGATGCTCAAAATATTTCAAAACTTCCCACTCTTATTTGTGTTTGGACTCCTCCTCCTTTGGGTTGTTATAAAGCTAATTGTGATGCCAACTTTTTGTTTGAGTCTGAAACTACTGAATTTGGATGCATAGTTCGAAATGGTGATGGAAATTGTATAAAAGGCTGCAATGATCCTTTACTTTGGAGCTCAATCATTTGAGGCAAGCTCCTTGTTAAGAGAATTAGTTTTAGTTGGGATTTAAGGTTCAGACATGTTCAATGTTAGTCTGATTGCTTAGAGGGAATAATGCTCATCCATGACATTAATGTTTCAGCCCATGCTAAAGATAGATATATTATTCATAAATTTTAAGAAATGTTCACCACGAATTGGAAAGTTAGCATGCGTGCTGTTGGGAGAAACGCTGATATTGTTGCTGACGCTCTTGCAGAATTTGTTGCTCCAAGCCAATTACATCATTCAGAATATTTGATCTTTTAGGTAGCGTTTGGTTACTGGGACTGGAACTGAGACTAAAAGACTGGACTTGGTATTGTGTTTGTTGGACGAATACTCAAAATAAAATTTCAGTCTTAGTTCCCAAAATTCCAGTATTTTCAGTATCTCCAATCAGAAATGACTGGAAGACTAGAAAATGGGATTGAAACTTTAATAATATTTATTCCCAAAATACCCTTCAAAATTCCACACTCTTTTTCTTCTCTACATTCATCCATTCTCTTCTTCTTCACTTCTTCACTAACACTGCATCTTTTCCATCACCACCACCCTTCTTCTTCTTATCCACCATTCTTATTTTTCTTCTCGACCACTAAAGTTAAAATTGTTGGGTTTTTTTTTTCTTTTTTTACTTCATCTCTACCGTACCTGGATCTTATATTCTTCCTTCTCCTCTTCTTCTTCACTTCTTCTCCACCACAACCACCCCTATTCTTCTTATCCATCATCCTTCTTCTCCACCGCTCAAATTACTGATTTTTTTTCTTTTTGTTTTACCTCTATCATACACATATCCCACGTATTAAATATTTTGAGATTGAAATTGTTTCTTTGAATATTTCAATTTTATTCTTTCACAGCTTTTTTTTTGGTATTCCAATGCTTTAACCACTTGCCATAAGAATCGTGAACTTTGGCAATGATATTTGATTGTTGCTATAATTTTTCTTAATTTGATGTATGAATGGATTTTGGTATTGTAACTCTCTTGTGAACGTGGGATTATCAACCCTAGAAGTAATTGATGTTGAATTTAATGTTGAAATTGGGGATTTTGGACTTGCTTTATTAAATCCCAATTTAAATGTTTGATGAGTGCGAGTGATTTTCAGAAGAAGGAATATGAGTTTTGGAGGGTGATTGTGATAGGGTTGTTAGGGGAATAGGGGTAGTAGTATTTTTACTTCTAAGTGAGAAAAATATGAAAATGATATTTTATTAATTTTCTAATTTCAGTCCCCATATTTTTTCAATCTTGTATATTTTACCCTAAACATAATACACAAACTTAATTTAGTCTCAGTTCTCTAGTCTTAATCTCTCAGTCTCAGTATTCTTTTTAAATGCACCCTTAGCGTGCGTTTGGGAGAGAGACTGAGACCAAGAGATTGAGATTGGAAGACTGAGAGACTAAAATTGAATTAAGTTTGTTGTTGTGTTTGGTTTAAAATTTACTAGAAGATGGATGAATGACAAAAGTTAGTAATGAAAACTTCAACGTTGAATGAGGATATTTGAGTCAAAAAAGGTTTTTAAAGTTTCAGTCTTAGTCCTCAGTCCGCCAATCCCTACTATCCGGAGGTACTGGAAATACTGGAATTTTGGGGACTGAGAGTGAAATTTTAGTTCCAGACTCTACCAACCAAACACAATACTAAGTCTCAATCTCTCGTTTCAGTTCCAGTCGCCAGAAACAAACACTACCTTAGGCTGCGTTTGGAAGAAAGACTGAGACTGAAAAACTGAAACTGAGTTTGTTTACTGTGTTTAGTTTAAATTTATGAAGAGATAGATACTGGAAGGTAGAGATTGAATTAAGTCAATAGAGAAAGAACAAAGACTAATATTGAAAACTTTAATGTTATGTGAATGTATTTGAGTAAAAAAAAGTTATTAAAATTTCAGTCCAAGTCTCCAGTCTCCAGTCCCCTAACTGGAGGTACTGAAAATAATAAAATTTTGGAGACCGAGACTGAAATTTTAGTTTCAATCCCTATCTAACAAACACAATACTAAGTTTCAGTATCTCAGTCTCAGTTACAATCTTAGAAATCAAGGCTACGTTTGCTGATCTGCTGATCTTGTGCACATGTACATCTCTTCTTGCTAATTAGCTTTTGTTTTTCTACTCTTCTTTTGTTTTCTTTTTATTTTATCTATTATCATAAAGAAAATTATGTGATTTGCAATCATTTAACATAATAGGTTATTACTTAAGTAACATTTTATATACCATCTCTTTAACTTCTCTCTAAAAAAATATCTCTCTCCAGAGCTCTCATCTAAAGGTAATAAGAAGAGGGTCACCGCTGCCGCCGCCCTGCTCCAAGCCAGCGGTGGTCCTCCCTCCTCTACTCCTCTTTTCTTCTTTCCTTCTTCTTCTCTACTTGGTCTGCTCCTCTCTTTTTTCTTCTTTTTTTTTTTTTTTTTACTGTCATCATTTTTCTTCTACCCTCTTCTTTGCTCCCCCTCCTTTTCACTGCTTCAGGCTTCCTTTTCCTTGTTTCATGCTTTCATGATTCTTTTCTTTTTCTTGGTTTTCATTTTTGTCCTCACCCTCACATTTAGATCTGAGACCCAGATTTGGATCTTAAATAACACTTTTGTGGTACTTTCCCTTTTGTGGTGTGTTATGGATGGTGGTGTGTTGAAGTTTCAGGAAGTTCGCCATAGGGACATAATTTTATTTAAAGTTTCAGGTTTGAGAATTTTTTTGTTTTATGTGGAGAAGAAGAAGAAGGAGTATCCATATGTGTTGTAGCATGTCCGTGTTCGAAAAGAAACAAAAGGAACTCAAATATATTTTTGTTTTTATCCATTAAGATTTTCAGTAATCGGAGGCTGCGCCTTCTACCAGATAATAGTTCAACATATAAGATATGTATATTCCTTTTTTCTATGTAAAATGAATTTTTTTGACTGTATGTGCCCTTTAACTATATTTAAATGAAATTGTGTTGTTCTGTAAAAAAAAACATGATAGGTTATTACTTATAAAAGTAATAAAAAACATTAAATTAACCAAAAAGGAAAAAATGCTTCTTGAATTATGTGAAGTTTTTAAAAATAATCTTTCCTTTTTAGTGACATTATGGAGAATTTTAAATTATTTAATATTTCACAAATTAATAATTCAGATGTATAAAATTCCACCCCTTATAAATAAATGAAGTTAAATTAAAATACTTAATAACATGGTGATAGGTTTATACAAATTTTTTACCTTAAGCGCACACAATAAAGAAATTATCAAGTCAAATTCAATTAAAAAAATTATTTGATAATTTAAAATTCTTAGAAATTAATTTAATCAATAAAAGATTTTCAGAGGCTCAATTTAAAAATATAATAATTTTTTAGAAATTAATTTCATAGTTAGCTAATTTATTTTAATTTAAAAAGTCGCAACGGAAGGAGGGAAAGACCCATCAAAATTTTATGTTTTTTTTCTATTTTTATTTTTAGTATTTTATATTTTTTGAATTTTATGAAAAAAAAATAATAAAATTTAAATTTTTCTTTTTTCTTTATAAAATTCAAAAATATTGAAAATGAAAATATAAATCAAATACATTTAATTTACGTTTTCAAGTTTTTATTTTCATTTCAATATTTTTTAATTTCTAGATTTTGGAAATTAAAAAATAATAAAAATAAAAGAATTTTATTTTATACTTTTTTTTTCATAAAATTTAAAAAACAAAAAATATTAAAAATAAAAACATAAATCAAACTCAAATACTTCACATCTCAGGCCACCCAAGAAAAAAAGAAAATCACCCAAGCGAACGAGAAATTCAAGACAATAGAAAAAGAAAACCAGAAAAAGGAAAAATGAGTCAGTGAGGGAGTGTAAAAAAAAGAAGGTAGCAAGAAGCAAAATAAATCCCGTCGTCAAAATCCCCCAATCTGCATCCATAGAAACCCTAACCATTGGGTTGGTGTTTCTCCTCCTCCTCCTCCTCTTCCGACCACCACGATGGATGCGATAAGAAAGCAGCTGGACGTGTTAATGGGAGCAAATCGGAACGGCGACGTCAGAGAGGTCAACCGCAAGTACTACGATCGCGACGTCTGCCGCCTCTATCTCGTCGGCCTCTGCCCCCACGAACTCTTCCAGCTCACCGTAACTACCTTGCTAACCATCTCTCTCTTTCAGTCTCTTTCTTGCTCCTTATTGTTAGGGTTAGGGCTTAATTTCAGTTTTGATTTTTTGTTTCTCTTTCAGAAAATGGATATGGGACCTTGCCCCAAAGTTCACTCCTTGCAGCTTCGGAAAGAGTATCCTACCTTCTCGATCTTTATTTACTTTAGTCATTTTAACCCTATTTGGTTTAATTTTTTCGTGTGTTACCTGGATTTGAATATTTTAGCTGTAAAATGCTCAAGTCTTTAGTGGTTAGTTGACTAGTTGCGTCTTCTTGAATTTTAATGCTCTACTCCTGCTCCAAGGATTTGGCATAATACCGATTCTTTACTCTTTACAATGAATATAGTTGTGAGGGATTTTGGGGTTTTACCTATGGTGGGAAGGATCTAAGATTCCCACCTTTTGGGGTTTCGTCATGTGATGAGAAAATCTGTAGAAACATTTGTAAGAGTAGTAGTTTAGATGAAGGGGAAGCTTTGTAGGTAGAGGTAGAAAGATAAAAAACTGAAAAAGAAAAACTGTTAGAAAGGATTTAGACTAATGATCCTTTTAGTAGACATAGTTTCATGATAGGGAGTAATATTGTCGCATGTGAATCGGCTTAGCTGTTTTTCATTTTGTATTGCTTAACCATTTCTAGATACGAGGAAGCAAAAGCAAAAGGGATAGATAATTATGACAGGGAGTTGGAGGATGTTATAGACAAGCTCATTGGTGAATGTGATAGGAAGATTGGTAGAGCTCTGAAGCGTCTTGAGGATGAAGATGCAAAGGCTGCGATTGCAATTTCAGTCTCTGAAGTTACTCAGGTAACTCTTTGAGGCACAGTTGGGATTTTCTCTGTGATTGTATTGGTCTACGAATTCTAATGATTGTTCTGTTGGACGTGCAGACTCCTGAGGTTCTTGAATTGTCGAAAGAAATCAAAGAGAAGTTGAAAGAAGCTGATCTATATGGTATAATCATTTGTCCATAAACTTGTTTAGATCTAGATGATCTTGCATCTCTGTGCCATTAATTGTAGGAAATCATGCAATTCCTTGGGGTATAATACATGAATGACTTCTGCTTATGCCATTATAACCAATGGTTCTTTTGTCTTAAGTTTGTACTTTGTTTCTTTTGCTGATAAGTTTAATTTATATATGAATTAAACTACGTGTACCACTGTACACCTCCATACACCCCTTGTCTTCTTCTATTTTGATTTCTATGTTGAGGTACACTATTTTTGTGCTATATGTAACTGTTATTATGCTATCATATGTTGTATTTATGTGTTTTGTGAATTTTTCTGTGCTGATGTTTACATTCTCCGTGTTGTAAATGGGATGTATGGAGGTGAACAGTGGTACATGTAGCATTACCGTTTATGTATTGCCTAAGTATTTCTAATGGTTCTTTGCTTGAAAAGTGAGAATGTTATCTACAGTTGTTGATGGGTCTGGTATGTTGTAGAATTTCATGGTGGCTATACAGCATATTCTACATCCATTCATAACTTATATTTCAAGTCTAATTACATTTAAAACGACATTTGAGCTCTGTTGAAAGGTTTTATTCCTTTAATCAAAGCTGATTATGAGACTTTAAAAGCACTTGTAGTGTTTAGGGTTTGGATATTTTCTTATATTTTCCCCCTTTTGATGAGCATGATATGTTTTGAGGCATGTATCACATGATGAAAACTTGGGTATTAATTTATCTTTCCACCGTGGCACCGTGTAAAAAATGTTGGATGCAGATCTTGAAGGCAAGACAGATCTCAAGATTCGTGCTCTAGAGGTTGTGGAGGAACTTAGAACTAAAAGAGCTGACAAGCAGGTCAGTTATCACCCTTGAACGCTAAGATCCATTAATCATTGTCAATGCTGTGAACTTTGGATTACTGTAATGACCTTTGGCTTTTCCTTGATGTTAGACTATTAAGATAGATGTCTGATCTCTAGTTTAGAGGAGCATACTAATCATTCTTCTGGTTTTCAAAACAATTTTGTAACAGTCCATGCTCCTTTTAGATGCATTTAACAAAGACAGGGCATCTTTACCTCAACCTCTGCCAAATCCACCTCCTTTGGCTCCCATTCCTGTTGCTGCTCCTGATCCTCGAACGCAGGAGATGATAAATGAGAAGTTGAAGAAAGCCGAGGACCTTGGTAAGCCACTGATCTGATAGTCTTAGCCCATACAAAGACTGAGGAGATTCCTTCATTAAGGAAAAACCCCTTATTTATATTTAACAGCATGTAAATTTGGATTGAATGAACAGGCGAGCAAGGAAAGGTTGATGAGGCGCAAAAAGCATTGGAAGAAGCCGAAGCACTTAAGAAGGTCCTTCACTTGTTTTTTTATAACATGGTTTTGTTTGTCTTGCTTATTGAAATCTTTTGTTGTTTTTGTTTGTGAGTTTTTCTTTTTAATTTTGATCTGTGCACCAACACTCTGACTTTTCTGTGTCAGCTTCCAGCAAGGCAGGAGCCCGTAGTAGATAATTCAAATTCTTCAAAATATACTGCTGCTGATGTGCGGATTGTGAGTAGATTTCCTGTGTTCTGTAACTCTTATGAGATTAAGTTTGGATTCATATTTCAATTACTTATCAAATGATGCGTCAAAACAAATGAAATGTGTACTTTTATGAGTGCGAAATACACATGCATCCCAGCACTCATGCACAACCTTTTCCCCTGTTCCAACTTTCTAGAAAAGCAATGTGCATATCTTAGCATGTATCCACAATTGACACTTCTTTTTTATTTTACTATTATTTTTTATTTTTGGTGAGAATTGCTTTACTTATATCTTACGAATCTATTCTTACGTTTTATTATTCATATATAACTACTCAGACTGATCAGAAGCTACGTGTGTGTGACATATGTGGAGCATTTTTGAGTGTTTATGACAGGTAACAGCCGATCCTGTGCAATACATCTTTTTTCCCTCTGTCTTTAAGTTTTGATAGGGATTTATGTAGTTAGAATTTGGGGTTTCAAGTGCTTCAGCTTTTGACCCGTTAGTAATACCTCCTTGTCACCAGCAGGCTCTTGTGCCAGTTTTACGCGGATAACTTTTGCAGCTAAAGAATGTGCGTCTTTTTTTTTCTGTTTATGCTTGTCGATAATGCTATTTTTAGCTAGAAAATGTTTGGGGAAATCATCTGATACATCAGTTGTAATATATTGTTTTTTTGTATGTTTCACTGTACCATTTTTCTTTATGAAACTATTTTCAGTGATCGCCGCTTAGCTGATCATTTTGGAGGGAAACTCCATTTAGGGTATATGCAGATTCGAGAGAAGTTATCTGAACTCCAGGTAATTATTATTATTATTATTATTATTATCTAATAATACATGGATGGTTTAGTTGGAGAGAGGAATTATCTCACATTATGGTGTTATGTTATTTTCTTCTTCAGGAGGAGAGGACCAAGAGCAGGAAGTCACTTGATGACAGGAGGTAAATTTCTTTGCTAAAAGCTCTGAAAATATGATTTATTGGTTAACTGTGTTTTGTGCATTCTTTTGGCATTAGATCAAAAGAAAGGAGTAGGGATCGTGAGTCAAGTAGGGACCGTGATCGTGGTGACAGCCGTGAACGAGGGCGAGACTATGATCGTAGGAGTAGAGACCGCGACAGGCATCATGATAGAGATCGTGGATATGATAGAGAACGTGACAGAGACTATGACCGCTCCCGCTCGTATGAATCGAGACGTCGGAGGTCCCGCTCAAGATCTCGAGAGAGATCCAGAGACTATGATCGCCATAGGTGAAGCTTTGTTACTAACTTCCGGCAGCTATGAAATAGATTTGTGATGCCTAACTGTTTCGTTTCTTTGGCAGGCGCTATGATCGGTACTAGGTACTTGATGTGGATCGTTTGGATTATGATATAATATGGTGTCGGACAAAATAATTTTGCTATTTCTGTGTTGAGAGGATTCACAATGATGGATGTAACTTGAGCTTTAGGTATAGCCTTATGGTTTTGATGGATTGAGGGTTCTTCACAGATATCTATCTTGGCCACCTTGTAATTTGCCTACTTGAATCACTTGTTCTACATTGAGACTTTTTAAGATAGTAGTTTTATTTGTGTTAACATTTATTATCCATCCGAAATATGATCATTTTGTTGTTCTGGGTTTTGAGAATTTTAGTTGAGTACAAATAGATCTTTTAAATTGACCACACAGACTTATGGAAATATATCCTTAGCCCTCCTTAAAAAATAAAAATCGCAATAATCAAAGACTGTTTAATTCAAATAAATCTTAAAATTACATGAATCAATATGTTTACCGAAATCCATAAAATAATCATACCAAGAGGCTAAGGTAAAAAGAAAAAGGTACCTGGAGGTTTTATAGCAATAATCTTATTAGACCAAAATTACTAAATATTTGTGTAATATTGATTAAAGAATAATGCTATCACACATCATTTTCACATACATCACTTTTACACCAGTATAAAAATATGATTTATGGATGTTAAATTGGTATCTATTAAAAGAGTGCGTGGATAGCAGAATCGTTGATTAAATTATCTTCAACGTATATTTTGCATCTGATTTTTTTGTATATACATAGTATAATTTGTTTCATAAGGAAGAAAGGAATAAGTTGTATTTTTGGTATCAATTTTCGTTTTGAAAGTTATTCGTTGTTAATGGCATTCTTATATAATTGTTTAAGATATTTATTTATGAAATTTTATGTCGAAAAGAAAACATATTTGGAAATATGCTCCCAATTTTCAATCATCTGTACTTCTGTAGTATTCAAATGTCCATCTGCGTTACTTGGGACCAAGAAGCAATTAGATATTTGATTTTTTTTTTTTGTTGTGAAAATTAGATATTTGAGTAATTGCATATGGATTTGAATAAACACCATTATTGCTGAGACAAATGTGCACAAATTTTGTTAACCATACAAATGCCACCACAAATATTTAAAAACAGAATAAAACTGAATAATTGAGTATCTTATATCAATTGGACACTATTATTCCGTTTTTAAATATTTGAAAAACATTTTTGTTAATAAATAGGGATGGTAATTTGACATGCCCTGCCCTGTCCCGACCTGCCCCATCCTGAATGAGGTGGGTATTTGGGGTGATTGCGTGGGCATAAAGTGGGTATGAGTATTGTGCGTCCCGCTCCGTTACCTGTCCCGCCCTGCCCCATTTACGTATATATATAATTTAGTTCGATTTTTTAGATATTTAATCATAATTAGATGGTTGTTTTGGTTATTTTAGTTAAGAAAAATCTTAAATCTAATTCTCGTTCAGCTTAAAATGATTGTATTATTGTCATATTGTGAATAATTATATATTATTTGTATTTAATTATATTTCTGAAATATTTTATTAGATAATGAATAATTGAGTAATTTAATTTAATTATACCGTGTGTTTGGTTATGGGGCAGTATATACCCGTGAAGTGAGTTTGGGTATGAGGCTAAAAATTAGATAGTCGGAGATTTGGGTTTGGGTACTTAAAATTGCCATCCCTATTAATAAAATTGAAAAGCATTAGTGGTATATTCTACCATTTTTTCACTTCTAGCATTTCAAAATTATTTGACAAACCAAACGGGAACTGTGTCTGGAGATGATTCACTTCATTGCATTGACATCTAAGTCACAGAGTAAAGAAAGCAAGAAACAAAAAAGCATTGGCTCAGGGCTCAGAGTTGCCTGGAAGCAGCATCAGCAACGAAAGGCAAAGTGGGTGTGCGTCCCACAACACAAGTAACCACACTGTAAACAAAACACACAACACTAAAAACGAATAGCGCGTTGTGGGACCACACCATCACCTGGAACCCTAACCCGCTTCGACCCGGAGCCAGGATCCGCTGAATCAGGAGCGGCACCACCAGCAGAACGTCCAGCGTCACCGCCTGCATTGCGTTGAATCTGACGTAGCGGGAGAGCGAGGTGTTCCTCACGATTCCGAGGTAGAGAGCGAAGAAGGCGATGAAGGAGGCGTACGGGAGGGAGCGGTAGAGCGAGAGAAGAGGGATGAGCGGGTCGAAGAGCACGGCGAGGTTAGGGTTTGCGGAGAGGATGAAGCGTCCGTACTGGAGTGAGTTGAAGAAAGGGAGCGTGTATGCGGCGATTGAGATTAGGCGTTCCGTTGGTGGCGGTGATGTGTATGAGCACTTTGTTGTTGTTCGGGTCGATACGGTGCCGTTTTGGGGGATTCTTTTTGTTTTGAGAGTTGGGAGAGGGGAGAATTGCCGGTGGGGAGTTTGGGTCAGAGTTATGGGTGGCGGTTTGAGGAAGGTGGAGCGGAAGAGGAGAGGGATGGAAGCCATTTTTGATAAGGTTAGTTGCTGAATCTTGATTTTAGGGCTTTGCTTTGGTTATGTTTTGCACCGTTTTTGGGTCTAACAGGTCAATTACACTAGCCGCTGGGTCTAGCTACAAATATTATTTAAATTTACAGTGTCAAAACTCAAAATATTTTGGTGCAAACAAAACAAAAAAAAATAGTAGTCATCCATGTTTTAAAACATGATGATAATAAGCTAGTTTAATTTTTATTTTTGTAGTGAAGTGCTACCATATGAACCTCACTGAAAAAGACCAAGCAGTCAAGCACCACCCCATCACATTGGACAGGCCGGCCCATAAATAACAAATGGGTTTCAGCAATTTTGTTTAAAAGTCAAGCAAGGAGAAATTTAATATTAATAATTTGGATCTGAATCACCTGTAATTTTTCCTAAATTTCAGGGAGTCTAAAAGAAATACATCAACACATATTCAAAACCGTGTCAGTTACATGGCTTCGCCACTCTCTGACAAGGCGCTTGCCAGAATTCAAATTCACCCGCTTCCTTCCAGAACCTTTTTTTTTCTTTTTAAATTAGTTGAACGACGATGTTTTATTTCGAAAAAAATAAAAATGTAAAGCCTACGAAACCCTAAATCCCCAATGTTGTGCTTGTGCCTCCAATCCTCCATCACTCTTCTCATCTCACTCACTCTCAGAGCTCCCTTCACTACCTTGCTGTTGCCGCCTGCCGTGTCGCCTGCGCCTGCCGCCGCCTATGTCTCTAATCTAAATCTCACTCTCACCTCACCCCGATGGCGCTGGCTCCTCTGCGTCGTCACCGTGTTGCCGCTGTCGTCTCTTCCCCGCGCCCGCTGCCTGTCCCTTCCAGCGCCGTGTCACTTGTCTCGTCCTGTGCCGCATCATCCCAGCAGCGCAGTGCCGACCGTCGCCCCTGTTTGTGCCTACGAGCTTCCTCGCCGTGTTTCTCCTCTGGTATTAATTCTTCCTTGTCGTATTCATGACTGGGCAGTTTTTTTTTTTTTCTTGAAGTTATTTTGTTTATTTGATACTTGATTCTTGTTTGTTAATTTAGTTATTTTTTTATTGATTCGAAATCTAATAATATTTTTTATATGAAAAATATAGGTAATCAATAATTTTGTAACCAGCAAATCAGCCAATAAAAAGTAAAACATAATATTAACAATGAAAGCCATATAACATTCAAATAGAAACAGAACATTTACTTTTATATTCTTTTAGAAACATCCAATTTAAATTGTTAGTTTATGTTGACTAAATTTTTATTGATTATCTTGCTATATTTTTATATAAATATGTCTCTGTAGTAATTGTTCTGTACCTAAACATACTGACGATGGGGTTTGATTGCAAAAACTCATAGTTAATAGTTTTGGAAGCATTTTCGGTATACCAGGTGTTCCTATGTTTTTAACCGTTGATCTTAATTAATTTTAATTATAAAATATATATATAATTAAGATCAACGGCTAAAAGCATAGGAACATCGATGTTTCCGGGTATATTTGAAACGTTTTTAATAGTTTTATGTCACGATGGTTTTAGTTGATAATGGGATTGATAATCACTAGAATGATGAAATTGTGGAATTTAGTGGGAGTAAAATGGAGCATGCTTCTATAGATAGATCTTGCAATTTCACAATGCATATTTCACAACAGATCTTGCAATTGTGGAATCAAGTCTCTTAAACTTGGTTTTGCATCTGCCAAATTAATGGTCGGAGGAATAGTGCTGTTCGGAGCTTCAAAATAAAAATGTATTTTATATTATTTGAGTTGTCTTTTTTTCTTTTTCTTTTTTTGTTTAATGAATATGAATTGGAGTTTGTAGCTAAATTTGCTATTGAAATAAACATCACATTAATCCGAGTGTTAATGTTTATCTTCATTGTTTGTGATATTGTTTTGTTTTCTTAATATGTATATGTTATTCTTCTCATATATATTTTTTAAAATATAAAATGATGGAATAATTCAAATTAAAAACCGCCTCTGCTGTGTTACTAGCAAGAGAGAATGAGAAGTATTTGAATAGGTTTCAAATCTTTGATGTAAAAGTAGCGTAAAATAAGCACTAGACAAATTGAAGTTTTACATTTTTTTTAGGGTAGGAAATCTTAGCTACTCGGCCCACCTTAAATCTGCCACTATGCCAAAGCACAAATCATTTATACATAGCAAAAATATTCAAACTATAAGATTTGATAGAAAGTTATTACATGATTCAATTTCAAAAATTAATAATAGAGTTTATTAATGCATTCATAGCCCTTATTATGCCATCCCATTACACATATCCCTCGGAATAGCACGATCAAATTCAAAGCAGAATCCAAAAAAATCATGCTGATATGCATCATCGGTGGAAGGGACATATTAAAAGCTTCCCAAAAACTTAGTAAATTCCTCTTCTCAAATGCAAGAGAGTTCTCGGATACCAATTGATGAATTAGGACACCATTAACGTCTAGGAACAGAACCGCACGAGTTACCTCATTGGCTTCCATCACTATCGACAACATCTCATAAAGAAATATTATTATGAAACAATATGTATCAACATAACCAGACAGTTTCTCTTGTTGGAGGGAGTTTAGCAAGAGAAATTGTTTGGTCGTGTTGATACCCATTGTTCTATAATGTTATTTCTTTTAGAGATATCGTCGATGGTAATGGTGTCCTAATTCATCAATTGAAATCGGAGAACTCTATTGCATTTGAGAAGAGGAACTTCCTGAGCTTTTGGAAAACTTTAATATGTCTCTTTCATCAATGATGCATGTACGCATGATTTTTTGGAGTTCTACTCTGAATTTGGTTGTGCTATTTCAAGTATATCCAGTGGTACAATGTGTTCTTATACTTCTTTGCATATCAATGCTACTTTATTATTTCACTGAACTAGCTCATAAAGCCACCGGCATTGCTGTGGATTTGGGGTCGTTCAAGATGCCCCTCATATAGTTTTCTACATTATGGGGTCTTGATATTTCTCTAATTTGTGGTTCCTTGGTACTGCTAATTGTTTTCCTATCATGGCTATATGCAAGATGAAAAATTCCAAGGAATACACGTGAATGGGGATGACATAGTAAAGGCTATGAATGCGTGAATAAACTCTATTAATGTTTGAAATTGAACCATGTAATAATAACTTCTCATCCACATCTTATAATTTGAATTTTTTCTACGTATAAATGGTTTATACTTTTTTCATAGTGGCAGATTTAAGCATTAAAACTTCAGTATGTCCGGCGCTTGTTTTACACTACTTTTACATTAAAGGTTTGAATCCTATCCAATTCTTTTTTCATTCTCTCTACTACCAACAGCTCGCGCGGATTTTAATTTGGATTATTTCATTATTTTATATTTTTTCAAAAAAATAACATATTCATATAACGTAGGAAGCGTTTCTCATGTAACACTTTGTTGCCCTTTAACATCATGTGACAGTAACATAGACCGTTTAGATTCCATTATATTTTTTTCAATGGTTGAGATTTGTACCATTTCTCTCCCGTGGATTTACGCTAATAGACCTTATGATAGGCCATCCACCGGTCATGTATGTTGACCATATGTTAGCCTTGTTAGTTTATTCGCAGGCTCGGCTTTGGTCCATTTTGTCTCAGCCATGGAAAATTATTTTGTTGGATTTTCATTTTTTGTGTATGGTTAATCGATTGAACATTTAGGCAATCTCATGTCTCACCAAAACGATGGGTTGTTGAATCATTGGAACCCTAGCCACCCCCTTCGTGAGTCTGTGGGAGAAGAACAGAAGGAAGCAGCGAAGCCAACCGTCACGCAGCACCGTAGCACTGCAACATCTCCCGTCGGCGCCGGCCGTCGCAGCAACGTCAGCTTCGTGCAGCGGCCTCCACGTCGCACAGCAGCGTCAACCGTCCGTGCTCGCACGAGCCCCCGCCGGTTGCCTCCTACGTCGTCCGATCTCGCCGGTACGTCTCTGCCTCTCTGGTCTATTGCTGTTAATTAGTTAATTGTTAAATCTTAATGTTGTTTTATTTTAATCGACATGAATGCTCCTGTTTATTGCTGGACTGATTGTTGAGTTCATTCCTTAATGTATTGCTGTTTGTTTTTCAATTTTTTATTGCTTCTTCCCTGTGAATTTGTTTCTGGATTTGTTCATTTGTTAAATTTTATTGCTTCTTCCCTGTTGATTAATGCTCCCCTTTTTTTTAAAAAAAAATTGTTGGACTTATTCCCTGTCAATTTATTGCTTCCATGTTAGAGTGTTAGTTCTTCTTCTGAGTTGCTGGACTTGGTTGAGTTGCTGTTATTTTTTGAGAGTGTTAGCTCCTCTTGTTATGACTAAAAAAGGCACCTCTCCATTGTGATGACTAAAAACAAAGGCCATAATGATATCATTATGTCAAATATGAAAATTACATATAATGTGACATACATGTCAATGCATGAATGATGTTTCTATAACTATTGGCAGTTTCAATTCCGAGAAACATTGCTGGATTTGTACCTAGTTTACTTGGAGGTGACCACAAGAGGAGGATTCCCATCTGGTATAAGAAAAGAAAAAGCACCGAGGCATGGCGCAAGGACAAAGGAGCGCATACCACATCTTCCTGAAGCAAGAATGCAGTCCCCTGAAAAGTTGTAGCTTGGCCTCGAACTGAAAGGGTGTTCTCCGCTCAGCAGTCAATGCATGGAGGAATATGTCTCCACTTGAGAAATAGGTACATAAACATTGAAACTCAACACAATATCTAATCTTGTATGATTCATTTCATCCACCCTTTCATGCAGCCATATGTGGATGAATCCAAGAAGAACAAGGAAAAGTTTAAGAAAGCAATGGTTATTGATGACAGTGAGAAGAAAGAAGAGCATAGCTTCTACTAATGTGTGTAGTGGTGAGTACTACCAAGTAACTTCACAACCTGAACTAGACAACAATGGCTACACTCTCAACAACAATGCAGCAATAGGCTTAGCTTTTAATGTGACTGAAAATCTTCCTAAGGATTCCTTGTTACTCTTTGGCTTAGAGCATTATTGTTCAATGGGTTTTCCAATCATGGAACCAAAGTAACCATCTCTATGGGGGAGATTGAGAAGAAGGAAGTAACTAACTAGTAACTAACTACGCATCAGAATAAGATAATACTAGTTTTGGTTGAGCAACTTAGTTGTAACTTTTTTTACATGTTGCTCAGAGTATATATGCTGTTAAAAGTGTATAGAAATGGTTTTGGAAACAACAGCATGAAAGCTATGGTTGCAAATGTCGTGTGTATGGCATCTTTTAATTCAGACTAAGTATGTATGTATATAGGGTTGTGTTGTAATGCATAGTGATGCTTTTGACATGGTAAAGCTTTTTTGTTCTTTCTCATCTTATTGAGAAATGGTTTAAGAAAATTTAAAAATTTTAAACATACATTTCAGAATTGGGGTTCTATCAATTCATTTGATAGGCCTTCTTTCTTCTATTTTATGGTTTTCACTTTTTTTTTCCCTATAATTTTACCATATTTTTAATTAGATTCTTATATTTTTTATTTTAATTAGATTTCTATATGATATCTAATTTTTCAATTAAATTTCTACCATGATAAAAGATTAAATTTAATAGAATATTCTTTCACACAAAAATATTATGTTAAACAATTGAAATTTTTTTTTTGGTTACAAACAATTGAAATTTTGATCAAATTATTGGATCAATAACCAAATGACCAATAGAGTAATTTAATTTTTTCCCTTGTATAATCTTCCAAAAGGTTTTATTTTCTGCCTTAAATTAAATAAATAAATCTTGCATGTATGTGTCAATATTGGGGTAATAATAATAATAATATCAACACAGCACATGGTAAACATAACATAACTATAATTTTTTTTTTGTATTTATTGTGTTTCATATATTCAACTAATTTTTTTATAAATTATAGCAGCCCACACACTCGGCCGTGAACCAACAATTTAATTTTTCGTGTAGCCAAATAGAAAGAAGCTGCTTAGCCGAACACCGGAGCCAACACCTTCTAATATTACATCATCTATGACGTCGGTGGGTCCTAAAAAATTTAGACCAATGTATACAGAGGTCATGTACCGTATAAGCCACCATATTACAAACAATAAAGATTATATGAACACACTTATCAATATAATGTTTATTTTAATAGCAAATTTACCTACAAACTCCAATTCAAATTCATTAAACAAAAAAAGGAAGACAACTAAAATAATATATAAAATGTATTTTTATTAGCTAGCAATGACTCCAACACTAAACCCTCAAATATTATAAAAAAATTTTAATGTCGTATTCAAATTTTAGATTTGAAATTCAAAAAATTTTAATGGCAAAGTATTTTACTAAATTTGTAAGATCCTTCTTATAATTCTAATGATTAAATTTTAGTTTTGAAATTCAAAATTTTATAATAATAAAATTTCATCCCAAATTTTTAGATTTGAAATTGAATATTTTCAATTTATAAATTTCTTTAAAAAAATTTATCTTCCCTATTGAAAATCCAATGATACAAATTTTAAATTTGAAATTTAAACATATTCAACGGTAAAATTTTTGTTAGCTTGAGACCAACTTAAAAGAACTTAGTTAACACATTTGATTGTACACCTTGTAAACTAATTTATTTTATATAATGAAATTATCTAAGCAATTGATCTGTATTATTTAGTATATGTTTTTTATAATAATGTAGGATATAAGTTACAGTTTTATGTGAAAAGAAAAAAAATCTTAACAACATGTGGGTTCTTTATCCCTTTTAAAGCTTGTGACTAACTAATAGAAACATTTCTTTGGTTAACAAAACTTATGTGTACAATAAAGAACAAGAGACTAATAATACACCGTTATCATGAAATGCAAATGGTTAATATAACATGCAATTTCTTTTCAAAATTAGACATTAAACTAACCAAAAAAAAAAAGGAGCAATTTGGAGAGTCCAATTCAATTAGCTGATTATCCATCTTCACAAGAGATAAATGAGTACCTGACCTTATTACATTAGTCTAATTTTCCTTCATTTTTGGGTTCTTTATCCCCCTCTAAAATTTGTGACAGTGTAACTACATTTCTTGATACACCCTTGCATTTTACAATTTATCACTAATCTTTCCTATTTCTTTGTGTGAGAAAGAGAAACTAATGCAGAGAGTTGATGAAGAGAGAAGAGAGAAGAGAGAAGAGAGAAAGTGAATTTGTATGTTATTGATGAAGTGAGAATAAATGAGAATAGAAAAGGCTCTTGCTCTTGCTCTTGTGTGTGGCTCTCAACCATCATAGTATCTTGAGTAGTGACTAGTGAAGTGCAACATATGAGTAATGGGTTTAGGCTTTTATAAGAGAAGCACTTGGTCAAAGCTTTCAATTTTTGTTTTAAGTGACCCTTTATGTAATGGACCGTTTTTAACTTTCAAATATAACTATTAATAATAAGGGGTATTTAATAAGAAAAACAATTTTGACCAATCAACAAAGTAATAATTATCACATGGTGAGTTTTAATATTGTTTAAAACAACATTATGGAATCGTTAGTGAGCTCATATTTTTATTACACAAAACTATTCCTCTTCAATCCTTATTAAAAATTGTAATTTTTGTTCTTTAATTTAAACTTTGCATTTTTATTTTTTATTTGAGGTTTTCAATTTTTTGTTTTTTTTATTGCATTTACATAATTAATATCAATAACTAATCATTCATATTTTTTTTCGTAACCTTCATAATTTTATATTCGTAATATCCATAATTTCATAGTTATAACATTAATTGAGACTGATTTATTATGTATTATTTTTTCATGTATGTGATTTTTGATTTTTTTTCTTTTCAATAATTTAAAATTCATCAAATTTAAGATATTTGAATTTTTCCTAAAATGTACCTTGATTTGGGAATTTTTTTAGCATTAATGATATAAGAATTTTGAATTTTTATATGAAAGAAAAATTGCATAATTGTGGATGTTACAACGAGGGAGAGGTTTTTAATTCATATAAAGTTTAAATTGATTTTTAATGTAATTAAATGATATCCGTTATAAAAAGAAGATAATAAGTGTTAATTACGGGAAAGTAGTTTGGAAAACCTACTCAAAGATTGTTTAGCTTCAACAATTCTGTTTTATTGCAATTATTTTGTTTTGAAATCTCTTTTAGGACATTAAGAGCCCTATTGGCTCCATCCAAATTCAAATCTGCAAATATATATTTGTCTTTAGGAGTTGTTTTGAAATATAAAACTATAACTTCAAGATATTACAGATAGTAATAATGCTATAACAATAATTTGAAATTTATTGAATTTAAGATATTTGAATTTTTCATAAAAATGAGTCTTGATTTTGGATTTTTTTAGCATTAATGATATGGAAGAAAAATTGCATAACTGCGGATTACTAATAACGAGGGAGATAGACGTTTTTAACTCATTTAATACACATATAGTTTAAATTAATTTTTAATGTAATTAAATTATAAGATTCCGTTATAAAAAAAAAGAGTAATGCTAGGGAGCAAACGTTATGGAGTCTATGAGTATAATTAGGAAAATAATGTGTGATAAAAGAGAAAAAAAAAACAAGAAAAATGCCTATTGGCCAACAAACTATGTATTCTCTAAACTTTCTTTAAAAAAAATTAATAAATGTTAATTAAGGGGAAAGTGAATAGTATACTATATACAAGGATGTTACACCTTTAATTACTATAGTATTTCTCGTGGGTTGCGCATGGTGATAAACCGATATGTATATTTGTTTTAAATTTTTTATGATATTATCTGAAAAAGTAAAATATTTAAGATTAGTAACAAACTTGTTACGTCTTGTTTTCTACATTCTCTTTTAACAAAATCTAAATTAAAAAAATGTTATTCCTTTTTTCCATAATTTTTTTAAAGAAATTAATTTCCATGCACCGTC
This sequence comes from Stylosanthes scabra, assembly GCA_036250425.1. Lineage (NCBI taxonomy): Eukaryota > Viridiplantae > Streptophyta > Magnoliopsida > Fabales > Fabaceae > Stylosanthes > Stylosanthes scabra. Next base: position 49,893 of record JASCZI010000047.1, read on the forward strand.
GGTGTAAAAGAGTTTTACACATACATCCAATCAGATGACTATATAAAACACTTTACACCGTCAATGTATCAAAATTAAACTCTTTTTTAAATTGCTAAATCTTTTTGCAATCACTATATCATAATGTCTTTGATCAAGTCACTAAATTAGACCATTTGTCAATTAACTTAGTTATGCTCTTATTTGATTTAATCAAAATATAAAAATTTTTAATTAGTAGCAAAATTTTCTTTCAATTTTTATTTTCCTTTCATTTTGAAAATATAATATTTCAAATTTTATATTTGAAATCCAAAAAAATTTTTAATAGTAAAATTCATTTTAAATTTTTATATTCTTTCTTGTAAATCTAATGATTGAAAATTTTAATTTGAAACTAATAAATTTAATTTTTATCCCAAAATATTATTTTATTTTTTATATGGTCCTCCATTTAATGATATATTCATGGAATGCGCTAAGGTGATGTCAATTCATTATAGAATAAAGAATTTGTGCTAAGCTTTTGAGGACTTGACACTTATCATCCATAAAGACTATTATTATCCTATCTTTATATAATAGGAGATATTTGTGCTACCTATTAAAATAGACTTTATAAGTACCGGTTTACCGGTTTTAGTCATCAACTTTCCTTTCAAACTTTCCAGTCTTTCTTCCACATTATTGGTTTGTATGTTTCAATTCTTCTTAGATTGTTTCCGAGTGAAATGTCCAAATATCTGATTGGCAGCCCCTCACTTTAATCCAATGATTATTGCTGATTTGTTGAAGTTAATTTTTAGGCTAGAAATGAGCTCAAAGACCCTCAAAATTATCTTATACTTCATCACTGTTTCCAGATCACATGGGAAATTCTATTTATTAGATATTCATCTTGTTAATATTAGCTAATACTTTAGATTAACGTCTTATTTTTATATTATTAGGATTGGAATTTAGAGTTATGTCTTAGAATTTTGTATTTAATATTTAGAGTTTAAATTTTAGCATTTTCACTCTAATTTTTATTTATTAGTGGGCTCGATATAATTTTTGAAGTTCGTAACTATTAAAGTACAAAGAGATAATTTCTTTGGATAATAAAACTTATGTCTAGAAATATACCAAGAAACAAACAAGACACCATTATCATGGAATGGATATGGAGTATGGACAATTATAACAGGTAATTTCTTTTCAATATGTCATGAAGGAGGAGCTATTTGGAGACTGCAATTTAATTAGCTGAGTATCCATTTTCACAAGAGATACATTGCATGACCCTATCACTTAGTCTAATTTTCATTCATGTGGGTTTTTTTTTTTATTCCCTTCTAAAGTTTGTGACTAATTAATGTAACTATATTTCTTGATATACAATAAGTTGAAAAATAGCTACTCAAATCAAGAAATAGGAAGAAGCAATCACACCCTTGCACATTACAATTTATCACTATTTTAGTCATTTATAAACACCCACATTTGTTTCCTATTTCTTTGCTTCAAAAGAACATACCTTAAGGGGAAAAGAAAGAATGTCCTTATTTAATACACTCATAAAGATCCTTCAGCCTTATGACTTCTTTGTAGCAGAGCTTATCTCATCTCATTTCTATAAATTCATACAACTTACCTCATTCTATCGCATACTACATAGACATAATAGCAGTCAACTAGTCATTGGATAGCTTAGCACAAAAAGTTGGAGAAAATGGGTTTTTTGGCTGTATTTCTCCTATGGTTACTTTCATTATCAAGTAAGTTTGAGAAGCACACAATTTTTTTTTTAAAGTATATATTTATTTTGCTTTTCGAAAAATTCTGAACCAGACACGTTACTTTCTAATTAAAATTAATTATATTTTAATCTCCAACATTTTAGAGACTAATCTATCATATGAAATAAAATGCTGAGAACTAATCTGATTTATAAAATAAAAAATAGGAATTAAAATATAATTAACTTTAATTGAGGATCAATATATTTCGAAATTCTTTAGGTACCAAAATTGACATATACTCTTTCTTTTTCTTACTATGCCATCCCATTTTCTAAACTAGGTAACACATTGTTTCCTCTATTTTTGTAGGAGCAAAAGCATTGAGCAACATTGGTGTAAACTATGGCCAACTTGGAAACAATCTACCTTCTCCATATCTCTCCATAGAGCTACTAACAAAAATGAAAGCAGGGTATGTGAAGATCTATGATGCTAACCCTGACATTCTAAACCTTCTATCAACCAGAAAGCTTAAAGTCTCAATTATGGTCCCAAACAACCAAGTCTCAGACATCGCCACGAACCCAAGCGCGGCGGAAGAATGGGTGAGGAACAATGTCCTACCATACCTTCCTAGAACCAAGATTCGCCACATCCTCGTCGGCAACGAGGTGCTAAGCTCGAACTCGGAAGAAGGCCGGCAAACGTGGTACTATCTTGTCCCGGCAATGCAAATGATCAAGAGATCCCTCAAAGCTCTAAACATCTCAAGCATCAAAGTTGGGACCCCAATGGCAATGGATGTGTTAGAATCAACCTTCCCACCATCAAGAGGGAGGTTCCGGTATGACATAAGAGACAATGTGATCATGCCAATGCTTAACTTCCTAAACAGAACCAATTCATTTTTCTTCATTGATGTGTATCCATATTTTCCATGGTCACAAAGCCCTTACAACATTAGCCTTGACTTTGCTCTATTCAGAGGAGGCATTAGAATAAGAGACCCAGGTAGTTCCTTATTCTACACCAATTTGTTAGACCAAATGCTGGATTCTCTCATATATGCTATGTCCAAACTCGGCTTCTCGAATATCCCAATCGCCATATCCGAAACCGGATGGCCTAATTCCGGCGACATAAATGAGCCTGGGGCAAACATTTTCAATGCAGCCACATATAACCGAAATTTGATCCGGAGAATGACAAGAAACCCACCTCTTGGCACCCCAGCTAGGCCTGGAGTTCGAATCCCAACTTATATATTTTCGTTGTTCGACGAAAACCAAAAGCCTGGCCCGGGGACAGAGAGGCATTGGGGCTTGTTGCACCCAGATGGGACGCCAGTCTACGAAATAGACTTGACAGGGAAGTCGGCCGCCGACTTCGGGCCATTGCCAGCTCCAGAAAACAATTTGCCTTATAGAGGGAAGGTGTGGTGTGTGGCAGTGAAAGGAGCAAATGAAATGCAATTGGAAAATGCATTGACATATGCTTGCAACCAAAGTAATGTGAGTTGTGATGCTCTTGCACCAGGAAGAGAGTGCTATGAGCCTGTTTCCATTGCTGATCATGCCAGCTATGTGTTTAGCCTTTACTGGTCCAAGTTTAGAAGCCATGGAGCCACCTGCTATTTCAATGGACTTGCTCAACAAACAATTTCCAATCCTAGTGAGTTTTCTTTCCTTTTTGTTTAGGCTTCTAAAACAATGAGATTTCTTGTTTTTGATGTTTTGTTTGGTTTGGAAACAGGTCGAGGTTCATGCAAGTTCCCAAGTGTGACTCTCTGAAGATGATGAACAAGAATTATGATCATTTTGGCAAGAATCATCAGTTTATGAGGGAGATAATTAACCTAGTAATTATAGTAAATGTTTCAGGAAGAAAAAGAAAATTTTATGCAAACACAAACACTGCCAAGTAGTTATTACTTATTAATACTAAGTACTCTATCAACAAAATGTTACATTCTATTAGTATATCAATGTCAATTGCAAATATTAAAAATGATAGAATGATAGAATTTTTGTCTTTGTCTCAAATAAGGTTCATTTCGAAAGTAAGATAATGAATTGATCTGATACAAAGGGTGTGTTTTCTTATTCTACACATTATTTTCTTCTGTTCTTGAACTTAGAATTTTATTTGGTAAAAAATAATTATTCATTTCGCAAGAATGGCAACGTCATATTTTTTTCTCTAAATAAAACAGAACATAAGGATGAGAGTTTGAGACTAATTTAAAAAATAAAAATTGATATTCATTTTAAAAATACGATAATTAATAAGTATAATTGTGAACATTTAAATTTATCTAAAACAAAATATTTATAATTATTTTCTTAATTCATGTACCCAATTACAACTCTAAGACAGAATAAAATAGTATTTGTAACATCTTTTCAATCAAAATTTAAATCATAACTCAATAAATTTAAAAAGTAGTATTGAAAAAAAATATATACTTGGTGGTACTAAAACAAGCAACCATGTTAGGTAATCAATAAAAATTTAGTCAACATCAACAAACAACTTAAATTGAATGTTCTATTTTTTTAGGTTTCAGATGTTTTGTTTTTAGATTTCGAATGTTATATTTTTAAAAAGATATAAAGTTGGCTGATGTTGCTTTAGGTTTCGGATGTTCTATGACTTTTACATGAATATTCTATAAACAGTAGTTTCAGATATTCCATTTTTTATTGGTTTTGTTAGAAAATTATCGATTAATTATATTTTTCCTAATTATAACATGTTTCATATCAATTCATATGCTCTACATTTGATTTAAATTGCTAATTTGCAGTTAATTTCTATTAAAATAGTGTTCTTGAAAAGAAATAATACTTTAGTTTTAATAAAATTATAGTTGATACTTAATTAAATTAAAATAGTGTTCTTGACTCTCTAAATTATACTCTTGAATTTTATTAGAACACAAATATTTCGATAATTAAAATTAAAATTTGTAACCCTGTTAACATTTAATTTAATCATAAATATAAATAATTATCTAATTTTTTAGATTTAGATTAATTAGATATTTAAAGTAACCTATTCTCCTTAATATGATTTATTTTATTTTATTTTATTTCAATATACAAATAATAACTTATCTTTTGAATTTATCTATTTTTATTGTTGAAAGATACAAATTTGCGAGCATAATTAGAATATTATATTATTTTTTATGACTAATCTCTTGAGTGAAGCAAAGTGGGCAAATCCTCTCAAACAAATTTTCATTTCCATCTTTTAGAGAAAATCAAATTTGAGAGAGATGATTAAGAAGGATAGACCATCGTTCATAATTCATCCGTGTTAATTTGTCTTGGTTTAAATCTAAATATTAGCGCAAATATAAGCCCCCTTTTGGTTCAAAAGGGTGCACTTCATATAAAATCATTAAAGCAAAACGACCAAAGTTAAGAAATAAGCCAAATTTGACTTCAAGGCCAAAACAAATATATCATTGTACATGCCTAAAAAATTAGGACGCACCCAATAAAAATTAACGACTTCACTTACTTCACCTGCCCCATTTCAGTCGAAAATGACCCCAAGAAATTAATCATCCTCATTAACTTAGCATTAATATTAATTAGGCATCGCTCTAGGAGAGAGAAAAGCTGATCACTCTGTCTTTTCGATAACCGAGCCCATTCCTATTTCAATAGTTCTTACATGCGTTGTGTTCTAGTTCATGCACTTTGCTTTTGTCACCTAAGGAAATAATCTTCTTTCCTCACCATAGCACCGCCCAAAGTAAAATATATAAAAAAAATAAACTACATTCTCTAATACAAATGATAAATAATTTTGGTTGCTTGAGTGTAATTTTAATTTAAAAAAAAAAATTAGGAAGTTCATAGTTTGTTAACTAATAAGTAGTCAATATGCTATTTCTTTCTTTTCTCTTTCCTGTTTTACCATCTATTATTTTCCTAATTACACTCATAAATTTCCTATAAGTTTCCTAACATTGGCTCCCTAATATTACTTTAATTTCAACCTAGATGAGAGATATCAACACGTCAAGTTCCTAAAAGGAATAGTCCATAAAGCCTAAGGAAATAATTTAGGCACACAGAATCTAGGATATTATATCCTCCACTTAAAAAAATAAAAACTCAAAAAAAAAAAAAAAAACAGAAAGAAAGAAAGAACAAATGGAATAGTGCACGTGGAGAGAGAAGAAAAAGGAGCGTTGCAGTTATGTTATGTGATGTGTTGCTGAATCCTAACCTCTAAAACTTACTGCACTTCTCAGTTCTCACTCAGTCACTCACATCACAAAAGCTCATCACTTTCCTCCTTCGTTCCCTTCCATGGCATCTTCTTTCGCTTCAACTGCTTCTTCCGCATCTTCTTCTCTCCCCACTCCCACAAAACCCAAACCCAAAATCAATCATTCCCGCTTCTCTCACTCTAACCTCTCTTTCCGTCTCTCTCCTAAACCCCACTTCCCGTTCCTCACCAAGGTACCTTCTTTACCTCTTTTTTTCGTTTGGGCTCTCCTCAATCCCCAAACCCTTATCCAAATTCACTTCCTTTTTCACTTTTTCTTTTTGGGTCTTGCTGAAATGTACTACTTTTTCGCCTAACTAGCACTCTTTTTTACATAGGTAATTTTGGGAATTTAGCAATTCTACTTATGTTTTGGTTGAAACGAAATTAGCTTAACAATTTGATTCCTTTGGTAATGAAAGCTTGGAAATTATGCTGTGAAGGAATTGAATTGATGTGAAGAATTTTTCTGCAAGCATTTTACTCTATATGATTTTCATGATATGATATTGCATTATATCTTTGTATCTATCTGTGTGTATGTATAGGGATCCCCACCATGTCAAATTTTATGCCCAAGGGTGAAGGCACAATTGAATGAGGTACCATAACATTTCCTTTGTTCCTATGAAATTTTTCTTGGTTTTGGTTAGGTAATGTGTGCCATGATTAAAAAAATGCATCAATCATAAAAAAAAAATGAGTTTATAAGTGTCAATTACTCAATTGTTGGATGAAGTGAATGATACATAATCTGATAGCCACTACTTCATACCTAAGAATTTCTTCTTCTTTTGATGTTTGTTTTCGGTGTTCAAGTATTTTTATGCTCTTTTTATCTTTTTGGCATCTGGAACAAGGTTTCTCTTGATGGTTCCTCGAATGCTGTCCCTCCAACCGCAGCCAAATCAGAGGCGGAAGCACCGGCCAAATCTTCAAGTGGAACATCGTCTGGAGTCTTGGCATCTCAAGAATCTATCTCTCAGTTTATTACTCAAGTTGCAAGCCTTGTCAAGTAACCAACCTAATCTTTCTTTCTTTTACTAGTAATTACTAATTAGTGATTAAGGTTTTGATGATTCTAAGTTTCATGTAATTAAAATAAGTGGTGATAATAATATGCTTAATTTTCTTCGGCAGACTTGTTGATTCAAGAGACATTGTAGAGTTGCAGTTGAAGCAGCATGATTGTGAAGTAACGATTAGGAAGAGGGAGGCTATGCCTCAACCACAGCCTCCTGCTCAGCCTGCCATGTACTATCCACCCCCGTCATTCGCAGCGCCACCTGCTGCTCCAGCATCTTCACCAGCACCTGCCCCAACTCCTGCTACTCCCACCGCATCAGCTTCTCTACCTGCTGCAAAGTCAACTAAATCATCAGTTCCGGCTCTTAAATCTCCCATGTCAGGGACATTTTACCGCAGTCCTGGTCCTGGTGAACCTCCATTTGTGAAGGTAAACCTTATAATTTTTTTAAGGTTTCATTCGTCTTTTTTCCCTTTTGTTTACCCGCTTACGCGTAAGGTCTCTTTATTTAGGTTGGAGACAAAGTAAAGAAGGGCCAAGTATTGTGCATCATTGAGGCGATGAAATTGATGAATGAAATAGAAGTAAGTTCAATTGTTTTATTTTGTATATTTTTTCCATTGCAACATTTGATTAAAATAGTGTATTCCATGCATTATGCCTTTAGAATATGCACTTATTTGGCATGCATCTACTGACTCTCAAGTCTTTCACCATCATAGTTTTGATTTTTGAACATGGTGCTACTAGATCTTTTGCTGCATCATAAGATTCCCGCTCGATAAAACATTTGTTGGTATAAGACAAAATTTGATATTAAGTTTGCAAAGCAAATATTCTGAAAATTCTCAATTCTAATGCATTTTGACTTTGATCTCCTTTAATAAATTGAGCCAATGGATACAGACCAGTATATTAGCTAGGATTTTAGATCAGGTTGCATGAACAGGATGATCACTAGAAATTATAGGTTGAGTGATTAAGGATGGTAGACATAGCAGAAGATGATTTGATATAAGAAGAATATCATTGGAATTGAAGCAGATATACCGGGAGGAAGGTAAGGTGTAATTCCAAGATAGAACAAAAAGATTAACTAAAGCAATACAAGAAGACAAAGTTAGGCTTAGGAGGATTTGACATATCATCGTGTCAGTGTCACACACATAACACCCATTGTGATTGTCTTATGCTTCAGTAGGTATTCCTTGCTTTAAATGGTGCCAAGATTTCAGTTTTTGATAGAATTCAATGGAGTTGGTTGCACATGTAGATAAATCAATTGCTTTCATTTGGTATTTTTGTCTTTTTTCCATAGAAAGAGAAACCATTCAGTGTGTAGCTCTGTCAATGGTTACTAATTATTGATTAATTCTCTGAAGTTAGTGCCTTGAAAAGCTTCATGCAAGTTGCTTTCTAATACTCACAAATCCCACCATCAATAGTACAT